>WOCE01000046.1:90000-145000 GCA_009771035.1 Lupinus albus
TTCATTCTGGATCCCTTACTCCTTTCATTCTGGGCCTTTGGCCTCTTTGACATTAGGTCAAATCTGTCTGGCATCGTCCCTTCTCTTGATCTACTTCGGTTACAACTCGATAGTGATGAGGGTCAATCAAGTAGGGGATTGGGTTGAAAGGAGGGTAAAAGTCCTGCTATATACGAAAGATTTAATAGCTAACGGCCGTATGGCATCTATCCATCCATGCTGAAGTTTTTAAGCCTGGTTCGTTAAATAGAGGGGGGTTGGATTGAGTTTTTTTTCCAAGGGGAGGGAAAACGTTCGATTTGCCGCATGAAAGTTCCCCTTCCCTTTGTTTTGCTTTTGTATGATGGGTCAGGGATAAATCTAACCTAAAAAGAAAGTCGCCCATAAGTTAAACTTCATAAGAGAAGAAGGCAGGTAGCAGAGGGTGGATTGACGCGTAGATTCCAGCTGTCCCTCTTTCTTTCTTTGATCGAGTAGCTTCGACTCCACCTACCTCCAGTGCAGCTTCAAGGGGTATCACATCACTCCTAAGAAGAGACTGCCGGAGCCAAGAATAGGAGTTTGTTTTCTTTTATTTCTTTTATAAGGCGAAAGGTTCGGGCTAATGGGCCTCTTTCAATAGATTCATTTCCGCAGTCGAGTGATTTGACCGATTGATTCGAAATCGGTTCCACTTCAAATCCCTCACGATTGATTGTTGGAAGAGTTTTCACCGAAGCCGGTTACCGCCTTCCTTAACAAGCCCAGCTACTGAGGAAAGGGGCGAAGCGCTAGTTTGAATTGAAGTAGAAGTAGAGTAGAGATAGGTTCAACAAGCCCTAGCCCAGAGATTAAAGAATTTAATTAGTTAGCGAACGGCCTGAAAAAGGAGCTCTGCCATCGCCTCTTTCTTATTTAGGTAAACTTGTCCCCCAGCGAGTTATCGGCTTTGAACTCTTCCATCTACTCTTTCCGCTGACCTTCCAAGGCAAGGTAGGTAGCAGTAGCAGCTTTTTAAGGTAGTTTTCCATACCCTGCAGTAGCCGACTTATATGACTTTGCTTCAACCGGGCTAGGAATTATTCGACCTCCTTTCTTCATAGGCCAGATTCCTCTATCAATCTCCGAACGAAAAGTCCTTATCCTTACTTAACCGGCTTAGCGCTCGCTGTCCGATTTATTTTCCTGAGCTAGGTAAATCCTTCTGAATAAGCCGGTTAGTCTATCCATCTGATCTTTCGAGTCGCTCATCTGATCCTCTCTTTCCTGCTCTTGCCTCTCTGTCAGCCCTAGCCCTATCACCTAGGCTTTCTTACTTTCCTGAGCTTGCCATTCCCAGCCCCTAGAAGAATAAATACCCGTACACACCGCCCAATTCTTTTCTTGCCGAGGACCAGCGCTTCTACGACTGGGTAAGATGCTTACTTTTCCTTTACTACCACCCTTGACTCTACCGTAGCCTTGACTTTCTTTGAAGGCTGGTTTCTGGCGCAAACAAGGGGAATTCTTTAACTGCTACATCAATTCCTTACGATATCCCCGCTTCAAGGGAAAAGCACCCCGACCCTACCTCTTCTGGTTGAAGTTCCGATGAACCGGGTATTCACTCCAGAGCCAAATTGATCTGTACCACCTTCTTGATTTACTATATTTGAGCCTATTACTGGTCTCAGCCCTAGCCGTATGACTAGCCTTTGAAGGCCTAGGTTCAAATCCTGCAGTGCCAGATGCTTCTGAAATAGCTGCTTCTCCGGATCCGGGCTTTCTTACTTATCTGATAGGCGTGGGGCATAAATAAGTAGTAGGCTTTCACCGGTTTCAGCCAAGCAGTTGCTTTAAAGAGGATGCGAATCGAAACATCTGCCATGGTTCTTCTTTCTTACAGGGAGGGGAATTCACCTATAACAAAGCGCAGTTGATAGAAGAATATCTCCCCGGGAACTGCACCCTACTATACTAGACCTTATACCTGACCCTAGCTTCAAGCTAACCTGACCTAGTGGCATTTCTTCTCTTCCCTGGCTTTCAACCTCCTGTTACGCCTCGTCCATTAAGGAAGGCATTTCAGACTTTACTTGCCTCTTTCTTTTCCCTTTAGTTTTCCAATAAGGGGCGGAGATGGGGATTCTGCACGTAGTCAACTCATTCAAATCTGTAGCTTACTGCGAGCCCCATACCAAACTTTGCCTGTCCATGATTCTCTGGATTCTATCGGAAATCGTCCGTCCATCAGTCCGAAACCGAGTGAGCATCCGTATCCACGTCCGAATCCGTCACAACAGGAGTGGTTAAGCCTCAGTCCAGAGACCTTTTCAGATGCCTGCCTTCACTAAAGAAAGGAGAAGACGAAGCCCCGAAAGTATGCTTTCAGACTGACTTTTCAATAAAGAAGTTGCCTGTGTTCAGTTAGTAGGAACCGGGCGTCTCCCCCTTCAAAACTATGTGATGCCCGACCCAACCGGCTTTTGGGTGCTATTCCTTCCCCTGTAGTTGGTTGGAGCAGGAGTGAAGTTCCTAAATTAAAGAGGAGGATAAGGGATTCTTTTCAAACTGAATCTCAGATGTCGATGAACCCCAATCAATCCCTTTCGTACCATCTTTTATAGGATGAATCTGATTAACTTCCTGAACCACCAGCAGTTGACTCTGGGCCTTTAGTCCTTACTCCTTCCGAGAAACTAAAGTCGCCCCTTCTTCCACATCAACCCTCGTAAGTAGCAGAGTCCCACCAGTTCACTTCCTTGAATTCTGAGCCTACCAATAGCGGGAGAAATGTCCAGTTCAACCGAAACTACTGCTGCATATGCATAAAGGGCAAGCACCGAAACAACAAAAAGGAATGATCAAAGAGAGGCCGAAAGGTGGGCATTGTCTCATATCGTGACATAGATCTAGCTGCACAGCAAAGACTCCGCATATCTACCTACGTCAATCTTTCCCCTTGCTTTAATTTCTTTCACTGGAACCAGTTCCATTCTTCCTTCTCTCAATCAAAGGAAGGGAATGCAACCTTGATCGATCGAAAGAAGCCTCCATGGCAACAAGAAGGCCATAACCGATCCAAGTCAGCCAAGCATACCAGCCAGGGAGCCAAAAGAGAGTGAAAGCGAGCATAGGCAGGTCATTCTTTTAGATTGATGGGAGTTATAGCGTAGCTAGTGAGTGAACAATGAGGCTATGCTTTCTAAAAGGCACTGTAAGCTCATGGTCAATCCATTCATCGAACAAGATCCCTTCATCGGAATCGGAAGAGGAAGGAAAGAGGAGACGGGGACGGGTGTAATCTTCACTCACCGAAGATTATTCTCTTCACATAGATCTCGGGACAACAAAAAGACCTTCCTTCAACTACGAACTAAGCCTTTAAAGTTGAAAGAAAGGAGTAGTGAAATGAAAGAAGAAGGGAATTCCTGTATGGATAGTCCCATCCCAATCCAATACGAAAACGAGTAATGAGCCCCTTTATGTTGTGGGCAGCAGAGATTATATTCTTATTTTTCTCTTTTCTTTGCTTTGGTACCAGCCTTGATATCTCAATCTTGCAAGTCCTTTCTTTAGTGAAGGCAGGCATCGGAACGAACTCAGAACCAAGGAGAGCCACTCTTTGGTCCAATAAAGAGACAGATCAGCATCCATATAATCTATCTGAGGCAGTCTGCCGCATCAAGAAGAAGCGCACATCTTTTTTTCGAGAATCTATCCCCTTTCTTACCGGAAGTGACATAAAAGAATATCTCCATTAAAGGAAGATTGGACAATGGGGATCTTTACCTAAAGGGAGTAAAGGAGCGAAGTCTGCATTTCTTGCTAGTTCTTCTCCCAGTCTCGGACTCAGCCTTTTAGCCGATTCGCACCTTTACTCTCTTTCTCAATCGAGCCCTTTTTAGGTTTAGGGTCAGATCAATAGAGAAGTCAGGCACTCGATAGACTTAAAGGAAGGTTCCGCCCGTAAATTGATTGATCAATGTGACCATTGATAGGGGAAGCAGCAACAGAGACAGATTGAGTGCTAAAGCTTCTGTCCCGTAACGGTTGATCCGTCGGATTTTCGCCTTAAATGACCTATTGTAGGAGGTGGCCTTCCCAAGGCCAGAGGACTGGTGACAACAGTACCATAACGGTTTTTATTTTAAAGCAACACAGGTTACCGCGCGAGGTCGTGGTAGAAAGAATCTTGGCCGTGGTCGTAGTTCATTGGTGATTGTCAACGAGGGGAGTGGAAGTTTTTCAGGTAAGCCATACTTCCAAGGTGAGCCGTAAGGCGAACTATTAGAGTGGGTAAGCGCCTCTACTTTTAGTGGGTAGAGGGTTTCTGAGCTAACTGGCCATGTTGGTACCACCACAATTTTAGGAATTATTTTATTGATTGATCGACCAGTGGGATATTATCTTACGTACAGAATTAACGGGCTTAACGAAGCTCTTCGATGCGCTTCGCGTCTCTCTTTGTTCGTCCCAGTCTCTGTTCGGGTCTCTCCTTCATTTCATGGCATGGCTCTCTCTTAGAGCCTTGTACCTTTATTCAATGATATTTTTTTTAGGATGGGTCTTGCTTTCTTTCATGTTGGAATTTATCCCGCTGTAAGATATAGGAGTTCTCCCGGCTTTCTTTATGATAGTAGTGTTCTTTCTATTATTCCTTCCAGCAACAAAAAGGGAGAAGAAGGGTAAAAGCAAGAAAGGTAAGCATGTCGTGTCGACGCACGCGAAAGGCTATCAATGTACAAGTCCACTTCGATAGCCAAGCAATGAGGGAGTCTGAAGAGACTTCCAGTTCGCTGGACTTAGTTTTAGATACTCCAAGCCTCGTTATGTTAATTCTATTCTGTAACGGATTTCGATATTTAATGTACAGGTCGGTTGGGAACCTAATAAGACAAGCCAAGCGCTTAGCTTAGTTCGGCCGTTTACAAGAGTGAATACCGAAACAGACAATTCCAGATGCCCTCAGACAGATGCCACTAATAAAGTAAAGGACAACAGACAGTATTCGTGGATCGGGAAGACCAACTCTCATTCGATGAATGGAAGCGGACCGTTGATGACAGCAGGCCGGGAAGGACAGATGCTACTAATAAAGTAAAGCCGATGAGGTTTTTATTCCTTAAAAAAGCCTTTTTCCGTTGCTCGAAGCAACCACGAGCTCTAACTTAAAGTAGGTCTAGAACCACTGAGATTAAGTTCTTTTCTATTTTCTCCAGGCTATGAAAGATCTGGGACTTCGTTCCAGGAAATCCGTATATTCTTTTAGCATATCTAGTAGGGAGAGGGGGAGACAGACAGTAAGGTATGGCGAGATCACATCTCCCGTTACTATAGTCGAGCCTGTACGGGGAATAAGATATAGTGATGCCGACAATTCAATAACTAATCAGGAGAGTAACGTAACTCACTGAACCGAACCAGCCCCCACTGAACAAAACAAGCTTTAAATGGGGCTTATTCTCGCCTTACTGTAGAAAAATGGAGATTTTCTTTCTCGGCTTGACTCAACTTTCTTATACCCCTTTGAGAAGAGGAGGAATAGGAATTGAGAAAGAGATACTCGTGGGCCGCGACCACCTATGAACCTTTTTAATAACCTTTTCCTCGCGGGAATTACATGAATAAAGAATCACCCTTTCCGTATAGCATTTCATAGACCTCTCGATTAGCCTACTAATAAAGAAAGTGAAGCACTAAGGGAGTTCCGAGTTAAGCGATAGGAATTGGTCCACAGTGAGAAAGTAAAGCGAAGCAAGAGGGAAGATGCCCGGCCGAGGGGAAGTCGTAACTGGAGTTGAATGTTGAATGTCCCAAAGGATTGATTGTTCGTGGGATGGATACCCGTTAAACGTTGGGCTATAGCTATTCTTTAAAGGACAACACAACCCACCTAAGGTAAGGGTATAAGTAGGGAGAAGATAAGAAGTAAGGCTAACCAACTCGGAATCTGCCTCTGATCGAAGAGTTCTCCTATTCTATTTTTTATTCCCGCCAGCCCCCTTTGTCTGTCTGGTAAGGAGTTGTTACTGAATCTCCGCCCCTAAGCTACTTCGGTTCGGGAGAATGAATATTCTGTATTCTCGACCAAAGAGGGTATATGTAAAAATATAGAGCGATCGGGTGAGGGAATACGGAGTAACTCGACCAAAGAACAAAGAAGGGTTCAGAAGTTAAAATAGATAATAAGTGAAGAAAGGAAGTTTTATTCCTCGTTCGAGTCTTCCGATTCCGAATTGGGGGTTAAGAACTGTTAACGTAAAAAATTAAATAAGAGAAGAAGGTTCCCCGTAGACCCTTTCTAGAAGCATTAGCCGGTTGGGAAGTCAATTCCTTTAAGCAAGTCAACTCATTCACCTTTCCCTTAATCAAGTCAACTACCTTTCTCGTTGGGGCTTACAATTAACGCTTTACCTTTTCTAGCTTAGGACAAAGGCTGATGCCAGCTAAAGATTGAATCGGAAAGGCATTAGAGGGGTCGGCATTTTCCTCTTTATCTGATGATAAGTTTAGGTACTGTCGCCAACTACCCGAGTCAGCTTCAGAATTCTCTGTTGAATAGGATCCGGCATCACCCCTGAAAAAAGGCCCTTGGTTAACTGCCTCCTCCAACAAAACATATTAATTATCGTTTTGTTACAGATCCCGCGAATCAAATGATTACTGACTTGAACTAGCACTTGCTGCTATTCACTCAGCAGACGATCAGGCGAGATGCTAATTGGAGAAGGACTAACCGGACCAGCCTCCCATCACCTAGACTCATTCGACGCCTACTTCACTTCGAAATGTGAGAAAAGTTATGAAAGACCTTCAAATTGTTCATGAAAGATCGGATTTCCTTGACTGGCTCGTGAGCAACTTACTAGACAAGTTCTATTTTAATTCCCTTTCTCCTGCTGCTTCTTTGGCTGAAACCAGTCGGTCTGCTCACAGAATCCTTGATTTGCGCTCTAAAGCCGCTTTTCAATCTAAGTCTTTTGTCTATCTCTCTTTGAGACTAGGAATAAAGAGATTCGGATACTGGCTTGCTGCTAGCTGTTTTTTAAGGTACTTTTCCCGGGGAATTTTATCTTTCAAAACTGCTTGGAACTTCATTAGAAGCCAATCGAATCCTGTTGAGTGGATCTCGTTTTGACATTATCCCAGTCAAACCCCCTTGGGCTGGGTCTTGGCTCTTGTTCTTGTGCTCCCTCTCTCTTTATTCTCGCCCGGCCTTCAATGCTTTGAAACCCGCTAACACCCCCTTTCAAACATACTCTTTGCGATTCTATCTATCTCTTATGTAAGACTTAATCAAGGATGCCTCAGTCGGAGGAGAGAGACTGACTAAGTCGATTCTAAGAAGCAAGCAAGAAGGCACTCCTAAGCGCAGAAAGCAGTGAGCAATAAAAGGGCCTAGCCTTGATTCATTCTTCTTCCCAGTTCCAAAACAAAACAGGACCGGAGAATATAAATTCATTATGTTGATTAACCTTTTTCAGAGCACAGGGCAGATGGGAAGAATAGCTATATTTCGTATCCAAGCCCAAGCAGCAAGGGCGTTAAGGCTTTCTTTTCTTGCTTGAATCAACTTCCTAAACCTCTTCCTGCTCATTGACTATTGGGATAACTTGAATATGACTATGTTAAGGTTTAAGATAACCCGGGAAAGGATGGAGTTCTTTCTTTTTAGAATGTATCTCTCGTTCTTGGAGTTGCCGGTGCTTTACACTTCTTTTCTTCCTGATTCAACCTGAACTACGTGAGAGAGCTCAAAGCTAGTCGAATCCTTACTTTTTGTTATCCCGCTCCTCCACTAGGATCAGAAGTAACGGCTACTAACTTTGGATCACTTTCATCCGCATTTCTTTTTTTTCCATTAGAAGGGGCTTTCGCCTGTTCCCATTCTGATTCCGTAGGTTGAGCTTTCGCATCCAACTTAGCAGAAAAATACAGTATTCCCGCTTAGCCGATATGGACATGACATAGACCTGAAAGCAATCTTAATTAGCTCAAGAAAGAAGAAAAAGCTAATTGGAGAGTAGGTCAAATCAAAGTCTTGAAGCTGACTGAGAAAGCTGGAATGCTAGAACTGATAGGGCTGCTGGAAGGCTAAGGTTCCGAATGGAAGGAATCGAAAGCATTGAAACCGGCATTGACCACTTCACATTACAAGACTTGACGTAGACTGCTGGATTACTACAAGATAAAGCAGTGACCCAGACTCAGACGATCGCAAAATCCCTATATTTTGACTAGATAGCAGATTCAATCGTCTTTTGTCCTAGCCGATGCCATCCTAAGATTAAGGAAGGATCCCTATAGTCATATGACTTTTTATAAAACCTTTTTACTCGGAAGGAAATTTGTAGACAACAAATTGAGACTTTGCCGAAAAAGTACCTCAATAGATCAAAGGAAGCCTCAGCTCAGGATCACGAAAACGCCAATAGCGCTTCCCTTGCTTCATCGGTTGGATTGGAAAAGCCAACTTGACCGCCGGCGCGGAAACAAAGAGAATCGAAAGACAATCGCACCAAGAGGACGGACTTCTTTTTTATTGGCTGGCGACATCTGGCCACATTCTTGATTATCAATAACGGGGATCCAATCCCAATCCATGTGATGAAACTAGCCATTAGCGGAGCTACGGTCTATAAGACTTATTCTCCTAAAGCACGTCTATCTATGCATCTCTAACAACTTATTTTGCGATATACTTCTTAATTAAAATAAAAATAACGGGGTAGCTGCGAGAAAATCATAGCTCGTTTAGGGCTTAGGCTTGTGGCTACTCCTTGTGGATACGACATTCCATTGCCTAACAGGCCGGCTTCTATCAAAATAGGATGGCCTCTATCAACACCTGCTTACGCTGCTAAGGTTCCTAATATTTATACGAAAGTCTTTATGGAAATGACTTTCTTAATGAAAATCTGATCAAGCCTTCCTTCCCTTACTATATGGATTTATCAGCAGACAGACCTTCAGTCAAGGTCCTGGATTCTGAGGGCTCTCTTGAGACTTGGTTATGTAACTCACAATATACGTCTAATAATGCCCCTTATTACTGGTGGAAGATCCTATTCCACGTTCTCATCTTAACTATTATTTTATAGACCAGGATTGAAATCGCTCTTTCTATTCTTACTACGCGAGGGGAAAGGCTCATGCTACTCTTCCTGTCATATTGGATTCTTATGAAGCTTATGTCAATCTAGTCTGCGGTGAAGGCTATCAAAGTTCTGTCTTCAGGCATCCCCGGTTCCTTAGGAAGTCAGTCTGGTCGCATGACCTTAGGTCGCTTATCATGCGATTTCATTTCTTCACGTTCACCAGACTAGCAATTTCTTTCTCTTTGTCTGTCACAGGGAAAAGAACAGGGATGGGAGCGGGAAGAAGTTCTCACTGCTGCTGCTATCAGAGAATCGAATCGGGAATAAGATTTAGGGGACCCCTACTGTTTAGTATCAGGTGGTACTTTAGGTGATTAAGCCGATTCCCCGGCAAACTGATGCATCTAAGGTGGAAAGTGCTTGATATGATTCTAAGAGCCCTGTCAAGGCGGCTAATAGTAATTTCAGTATCCGATTGATTTCCAGTTACTGGTACTATTGCTGATTCCCCAGTGGGGTAGGAAGGGAAAGGACTGAACCATCATCTAGAAATGCTGCCCGGGAATAGGATGTTGTATCCGATTTAAAGTAGGGTGTTGGCACTTATGCTTCTCGTACCAGTTGGAAGAGATTCCCCGGCAGTTGGGGCACCAGCAGCTATGGCATATCCCACAGCTGCTATAAGAGAATCTTAAGCTGGCATTCAAAGGTAAGGTGGAAGAGCTCCTTCTTAGCTGCGTACTGAAGCGGATTAGCACAAATGTGATTCTATTCATTCTGCCCGGGTCGATGTAATTGATAAAGTTGGAACAGCAGCAGATTACCCGGCAGCAGCTAGAGTTGGAACTTCTGGAATGGACTGATACCCGTAGAGTGACACGATAACCGGAATCTATCAATTCCCTTTCTAGTACCAATAGGAACATCAGCGGATTTGAGCTAAAGAATGAAGCGTCCGCAAGGCTAAAGCAAAAGTGAGTTGGAGCGGTACTAGTTGATCTATCAGTAACGAATTAAGATGATGGGGCGACCCTTACTGTTAGGGCTAATGTCTCACTTCCTATGGTATCATTCAGTGCCTGGTAATAGTTCCTTTCCTGTAGTTCCTTAAGGATAACCAAGATCTCAAAAAGGGCCGCAGATGAAGATTTTTCTGATTCTATTAAAGTACCAGTGGGAAGAGCAGCTTCTAAGGTTGGAAAGGAAAGCGACTACCGCAGTTGAAGCCGTTAAGTACCCGGGAGTTGGAAGAGTAGCTTCAATAGCAGCGTCGCCTTAATCGCTTCTTCCTTCGACCGCTAAGGCTGCTAGGCATACTGCAATACCAGGACCGAAGAGTCATACTACTACGGGAAGGGCAGTTCCTTTTGATGCTGTATACGGGAAAGAGACAGGTACCGAATCCCTATGCCAGTGATTGTACGGGAAGGTAAGGCGCACTTAGGCAGCTACTGAAGCTTCTTATCTCTCAGTAGCGTACCAAGAGGTTTTGTAGCAGTTGTGCCCGGTAGGAAGAGAAGCGGATTAGCTGATTGATGGTACTAAAGATGATTACCCGGGAGGAAAAGCTGTTAGACTTAGACCCGTGCTTTGCCACCGGAACTAATGCTGATAGAGTTGGAACAGAAACTCCTAGAATCGCAACTTAAGCTGCTAAGCTATAAGAGGTTAACGCTGGTACCATAGTGAATCAATTGTGTGTGTGCCCGGGAGACAGGTAAGGTATAGACCAGTGCTCGATAACCGGCGATGATAAGGTTTAGGAACGAACTCTAGTGCCAGTTGTAGAATATCTTAGTTGTTAACAAATGCCATCCGATTATCGTATATCAGACGTTTAAGTGCCCGAAACCTATATAAGACCTTCCCGGGAAATAGCAATAAGGGGTTAGAATACTAGTACTTGTTGAGACCAAGGGTCGATGTAATTGAGAGATAAGAACTTCCTTTAAGGTCAGCTCCAGGTAAGAACTGACTTTCTGACCTTTATACACCTACTGTAAGAAAGAGATAAGATAAAGAACTCTAGTAGCTTAGGACAGTAAGAGATAAGATAAGAATTCCCTAAGGCGGCATCAAAGCACAACAGCTTTCGGCTTATCGGTATCCATAATTCGGTTATCAGGTTTAAAATCTTATATTTCTATTCGATCGGTACTTATATCTCCATGAACAAGCCCAAGCCCTTATCCGGCGGTTAGAAGGTTGCCTTAATGCTTAAGGTTTATTGGTACTGCTGTGATCTAGTACTGTACTATTAACTGGAACTTTCCAATTACAGTAGGGCCTCGGTACTGAAAGCGGTACTGCTAGACCAAAGCACAAGTACTCTAATATAGGAGAGTGCCGCCCGCCTAGTACAATCAATATCTTCTTTCTCGTACCAGTAGGGTAGGAAGGGAAGCCACTATCGCCCGACCCGGCAGCTTCTAGATGAAGCTGCTAATCTCCGATAAAGCCTTTAGCTCACCCCGGCCCGTACCTAAACTATTTAGAAGGGCCGTACTTTGACTTTTAGGGCTAAGGTGGTACTGAAGCAGCTAAGCTATCATCGGTTAACGCTTTATGTGCCCTATAAAGGTATACGGGAGGGTAAGCCCTTTCAAAGCTTTTCTTTGAAGCGGAGACTATTGGTAGTGAGAGAAATGTCATCTAAAGAAAGGCAGGTGCCATCCCCGCTGATTAAAGGAAAAACTCTTCGCTGGGAACGCTCTTCTCCCTCTAGCTACTATTCTCCGGGCTTAGGAAAGATTATTATATAAAATAGCCCGCGCTAGGCCTCTGATCTTTTAATAATTTCCTGTGCTAAACATATGGGCCCAGTTGCCATTTGTCCGTAGGATTATGGCCTGAAAGGTGCCTTTCCATCGGAATCGGAAGGAAGACAACCGAAGAAAAGGAAAGGACAGGGGAAGATGCAGCGATAGCAGGACTCTTTTTCCCTAGATGATTCAATGATAGAAGTTGTATCCTATACTGAAGCCGACTCCGCGGCAGAAGTTTGATCATCTACAGCATCTGATTCCGGTGAAGCTAAAATAAAGCTATAGGTAAGTAAAGAAGGCCTTACAGTTTAAGTGAAGGATCAGTGCCCTTCCCGTTTTCTATTACTTACTTTTCTGCTTACTATTTAGAATGTCGAGTACCGTCCCTCCTCTAGGGAAGGAAGCCTTCAATCTAACTAAACTAAAGGGGCAAGCCCGGAAGCTTTGAAGTTGAAGCTAAGCTTTTATACCGAATCGTCTTCGTCTTATCGTCTTCTTTGTAAGCGAAAAGTTCAGTCTCAAGGAAGTATGAGAATGTAGTAACTAAGATAGTGAAGTTAGCTCAATCAGTGTCAGTCAAGTCTGAGCAAGAAGCACTTAGAGCAAGCGATGGATCCGCTGTCGTTGTTGCAATAGAAGTCTTTGTAGCAGTGGAAGAAATAGGAGTTCGGGATCGGTAATCTTTCCTGTTGATGCCGTAAAGGATGTTAGACTTTACTTAGTAGGCGGACCACATTCAATGATGAAATTGATTGATTCAAAGCCAAGCTCGAAGGAAGAACGGGATTATCCCGAAAGAAGAAAACCTGACAGGGCAGGATCGGACGATGCGCGGTACCCGTTTAGAAAGGAATTTGATTCAACGTCAAAAGAATATCATTTATATAGACATTTATATAGAATAGAATATGGAATTCGCATTCTTGATGACAAGGAAAGAAAAGTTCAATAATAGTAAGGGTAGGATGGTCTCAATGAGCTCCTAGATTTAGCCAAAAGAGCCCCGCCCCAATAGGCTTTATCTTGAATCCCGGGAGTCCAAAGTATGTTAGATAGAGGGACGGTACATAGGGAAATACTTCTGCGAATGATGCAGCTGCTCTATACGCTGCTTTTGGAGTGGATGCAGTAAAGGTGTCTCGGGGTACGGCTGGCCGTTTAAAAGGAAAGCGAGTCAAGGTAGAAGTTGAACAAGTGCAGTACCAGAACTAGTCTTATTTATATACGAAATTTCGTTTTGATTCCATTCTGGTTTAGCTAGAAAAATATGTTATCTAACAAGTAGTAGAACAAGGGAACAAGAGAATCTTGCTCTAAGTAGACGGAAAGGCAAACGACTACCACAATGAAACGCAGCGCAGGAGATTATGATGGAGAGGAAACCATCATGACATATGCCGTGACCGGGGAAGGGGAACGAACCGACCACCACCCATCCGCCGGTCCAGGAAGCGCTTCTCCTACAAAGAAAAAAAGTATAACAAGTGCTCTATCCGCCGCTGTCTTTGTTGCAACAAACAATCTTCTATTTCCGAGATAGATAGAAGAAAGAAGGTAGTTTAGTCGGGTAATCAAGTTCTGTAAATCCCTACTAATTCCAAAACTATCCTTTTTTTGACCATCTATATAAAATTTTAAAGTTATCACAATGAAAGTGGGATAGTGCGCCTTAAAGAAGTAAGGAATAGAGGAAGTACCTTAACTACTGGAGTCTCAAGGTTTAATCATAACAGGTGGGGAACTAGAACTAGCTGTAGTAGCAGTATAGGACTCATAACCACTAAAGAAATCAAAGCTAGTAAATAGGAGTCATAACTAGTTCAGTCTCAAGGAAGTCGGGATAAGTGCTTTTGCTTTCGAAAGTATTCTCAGTTCTGTTGAAGTCAGTTGGTGGAGAGACAGAGTGGGATAGAATAAGTAGAACAAGGTAGCTGCAGTTTGTCCTATATCCGAGGAGTTGAATAAAGGATTGTAGCAGGAAAGGCAGCTAACTCATCAACAACAAGGTAAGGAGAGGAGGTAGTTTCAGTCAAGGAAGTTAGATAGAACAGGTTTGGATATGAGCTAAGGTGGGAGGAAAGCTTATTCTCATTCTTTCTGCGGAGTTCTGTTTCAACTAGAGATAAAACCCGGAGATATACCTTCAAGTAAGTGCCTTCGTATTCTATTTATTAGGTTTCAGAATCTGGTTTGGTTCTTTCTGTCAGGAGGGAAGAAAGTTAAGTCTTTACCTGAACTATTGGATATTCGTATTGACAGAACCTTCTTTAACGCTCCCACTTTAGCTAGCTTATTCTCATTCTTTCTCAGTATGGGATGTTAGGTTGAGTATATCCGTATCGAACTAAAAACAATTAATGTCGAATTCTTCTATTTATTTATTCTCTGTCTCTGTTTTGTCTTTCGAGTATTCATATTCTCTAGTTAGTTATCCAGAAGTATCCCCTTCTTTTCTGGTAGCTGCAGCATTATCAGTTGAAGTCAAGTCTGAGGAACAAGCACAAGGGGATGAGGTAGCTGCTCTATCCGCGGTCTTTGCTTGAAAATAAGCTTAAGCTGGGTTAGCTGTAGAAGTCTTTGTCGCTGTAGTTGCAGGTGTCTCAAGTTCTGTACCTTACCTTAATTATTCGGGACCTAATTCATCTAAGAAATATCTTTGGGATAAGGCAGTTGAAGTCAAGACAGCTAGAGTAGTAGTCGCAGTCAGGGGAATCATAACTCAGTGGAGTAAGGTAGCTCAAATCACTGGATTCATCTCATGCCCGCCTGAAAGCAAGGCTGTTTAGAGATAGAATTCCTTAATTATTGGTTGCTGTTCTTTCTCTAATTATTCTCCGGGAGTTGTTGCAATTTCCTTCTTTATCGGATAGTTAAGTATGTTCAGTTTCAACAACTGGGAATGAGTCTCCTCTATCCTTAGAGGAAGAGAGAAAGCTAGCTACACTTCCCCTTATATGAATGAGTATCTTCTTATCACGATAGACTGAGAACTCATATAACCTATTATTCCTTATTAGGGGTTTAAACGTGTACTTTGAATTAGTAGATAAATTTTAATTAATAATATACCATCAAAACGTGAGAAATTGTGGAAGTAGATTGTTTTTATTGATTCCCTTTTCCTAGCAATGAATGCTATACGGTCTATAAAGTAAGACAACATCTTATTGCTCCTTTTTTGGATTGTTTCATAGAGAAAGAATGGATAATCTTCACTGTAATAAGTTTCTATACTTTTGCACCTATCTGAAGACATAACATCATCAGGTTCTACCACTAAAAACCCTGCTGCATAGGGTACATGAATATCGTTTATGAGTACTGTCTCTATATCGGCTACAAGAAAGGGTTTCCTTTCCTTACTAGTGGGTTCGAGTGATGTTATATACTTTAGGTACTTATGTTTACGGGTTTCTATCTTTATAGCCTCTCTATGTTCCACCAATTCATAACTGAGAAGGTTAGCTATATGATCATTAGATAATGAACGTGGTTGATTTGATTTCATATCTAATACATAGATTCGAATATATATGCTTGTTATCAATGATTGATCGTACTCCTTTTGTTGCCTTCAGCCTCACATAGTGATCCACTAAACTATATACAGGTAAATCTTTACCTCCTTCCCTTCATCGGAATCGGAATATTATTGCTTTACTTAGAGCAACAAAAAGGGGACTTCTCCGTTTGGTATTTTCATTACATAATGAATTGTAAACTTACCATAATCGGGGGTATGCGTAATTGATTAATAGGGACATCACTATTGAGACTATCTCTGATATGTTACAACATTTCAAATAAGGCTTTGACAGATTGACTCTAGCTATTCTAAGTCCTGGATAGGGAGAAAGACATGTTTCCTGATAAGATCTTTTCATTTTCCCATGAGCAGGAAATTGTCTTTTCAAATGAAGAATCATCTCACTCTGTAGTGACTACTACGTGACTCTGTAGCCGCCTTTCACCCCAATCAAAACCAAGCCTAACCCGCCGTCAAAGACCCTACCTCATCATAGATAGGGCTAAGGCAATGGGAATTTGAAATTAGGAAAGAGCCGGGCAATTTATCTTAATTTCCCCTAAAGAGTCCGGACAAGAGCTCCGAAAGTGAATCATCCCCGGATTTGAGGAAGGAGCGAGCTTTGACCGCACTAAATAATTTGTTGTAAAGGCTGCTCATCATACTAGTCTTCCAATTCCTTGGACTCCATTGGCTCCTTCTTCACAATCTCTTGTTGGTGGCATTCAAGCTTCTGGGACCCTTACCCCAACGTCTGCTTTGAAACCCAGTGAGACTTCTCAAGCACCTCAGATCAAGAGCATGGGGATCAATCCACTTTAAGAGGCGGGACTCTTTAAGAATAGGCGATCCAGTACCATTCCACGAAGCGAACACCCACTAAGTAGCACTTCGTAACCCGCCTTCACCGCGTATCCTCAGAGCAGTCGTCTAGTCTAACCTCTGCGCCCGAAAGGCCTTCCCCTCTCCAACGCTACAAAGTAGTTGAACCTTGGAACCCCGGAATGAATATTCATAAAAGGCTGAAGGGGCGATCAACAGGTCGACATGGGAATGGATAGGATTGGCAAATATTCTATAGAATAATCGCACTTCTTCCGATTCCTCTTCCGATTCCGATTCCGATTCTTCATGCGAACTCGCGGGTAGGTTTATTAGATTAGGGGCAAAACAGGCCTTCTCAGAGGTCTTCTCAAAAGCTGAGCATGACGTTCTTCTTGTCCTGACCAAAAACCGGTACATAGGAAGCCATAGGAGCTGCATGCTACTGGTAGGGCAAAGGCTGTGTGCAGCGCGCAGCTAAGTCACGCAACGGCTAACGGCTAGAGCATTCTTTCCTGACCATTTCTATCATCGGACCATTTCTGAGGGTCTTCTCATACGAGATTTCTTCTTCTCCTGAGGCTTCGGAAGCAAAGGAAACCACCAGTACCGCCAGTCCAGTACCACGTCTTCTACTTAGCAAGGATCGGAGGCAGCCCCGAAGCAAGAAAGCATTGGGCGATCGTCCTCATCATTGCACCCGGGACTCATGGATTGGCAGTTGCACGGGTAGAGCAGGTCAACAGCCGACATTGGATTTCCCGAGATTTTACTATTCTATAGAAGAATAGCACGAGAACCTAGCCTAGCCTCTAGGGTGAGAGACTCCAACATGCCGAATCACTGATCAAGAAAAAAATAGAATTAACATTTCTTTAAATAAGATAAAAGATGGTGGAGAAATCTCGTATGATAAGCAAGACAATTCTGATTGGAAGGCCTAAGGAATCTCCGCATTGGCCAGCTCGATTGCAGGAATGCGCAATGAAAGGTCCTCTATTTAAGAGGCTAGAAAAGGCGAGGCAAGGGGTTCAACAATTGCCCCTTCTCCCCGGAACCGGGCAAAAATACTGAATCCGCACTCCTTTAAAGATCAGTGACCCCGCCTTCCACTCTGCCACGGCTCTATTCTATCCATGCTTTCTTTGATCGTACTCCAAGACGACCAGGAACTCCTCAGGAAATCTCTAGGTGTTAAGAGCAGATCTTTTGGCTGGCTGTCGGAGTGAATCTCAGGGATTGAATGATTTAATTCGGCATAGGTGAAGAAGGAGGAAGATTATCCATATCTTGCACCGAACCCCAGATCGGGTTGATCGGGCACCGCTCTTACTTGACGGATTCCGTATTCGCCTTTCTCGTTCGTACCCTGGCCATAACCATACCTTCACCCTTCTTCTCCCCCGTGTTCTAACATGAATCGTTACACTCTGCCATGGCTCTATCCATGCTTTTATCGTACCATTCCTTAGCAACAGAGGAAAAAGAAAAGACTTGAATGAGTTCTGGTCGATGAAAATTAGGACTTCCTCTGAGGTCTTGCTAAGGAATACGATCAAGAAATAGCGTAAGAGAAGAAGAAATGGCTCCTCAAAGCGCAACATCTGAATGACTGGATTGGATCTATCGTAGGAAGAAAGGACCCCGGTAATTGAATAAGGAATAAGAGTAGTAGCTTTCTTCCTATTCCTAAGAATAGCTCCTGCCTATTACTGCTCGTAAGACAGAATACGCAAGGGTTGGAAGGCAAGACTCATGGAGTAAGGCAAATCATTCTCGTAGGGCAGGCAGTCATTTCAGGTCTCGAAGGTACCTTATAAAGGCATCATCTAGTAGGGCATACGTTCCCCCATCCGTATCTATCATATGTGTTGGGTAAAGAGCTAAGACTATGCCTGGGCTACCTCAAGGTCAGGAAGAAAGGCATAAGGAGTAAGCAGCTTTTGCTGAAGAATGGCAAGAGACCTTCTAGAGTATAGGCAATTTTTCTTATCCAGTAAAGTAAAGAAAGTAAGTTCGCTAGCTGTCCAAGGGGCAAAGAGTAGCATTCCGGTCTGGTCTCTCTTGAAAGCAATCAAGCGTGAGAAGCAGGAGCCGTCCAATCATCACGTTGTTCAAGGAAGGAAGATCTATCAAGTACAAGTGCACATAGGAGCAAAAGGTATCCCTGCCAATCTTTCTTTGCATCACAATGAGTAGGTCAAAACCTTTTTCAAAGGTATAAAATAAAACAGTAGACCTTTAGGAGAGGAAGGACTAGCCCAGAACCTATTATTGACCTGGCCGAACCCTAACTACCATCAAAAGGAAGTAAGATGTCCGCCTTTTAAGCAGCTCTTTCGAGACAAGTCTCAGATCTTTAAAGGAATTAAACTTGAACTACTAGCCCTGGGACGGGGGAAAAATATTCCCATCTCCCTTACCGGACAGAAAGGAAGGAAGGCATGTGAGGTCTGGTTTTTGAGCAGGGAAAGGTGGGAACGTTAGAAGACTAGATAGGGATTAGGGCGTTAAGCTTAAGAAAAAGTAGCTGATACGAATAAGACCCTCCGCGTCTGGTACTACACCTGCAGCAAGCACATTCACTCGCTAGCACTTAGTCCTCATCTCAAAGAAAGAAGGAAATGAGCCTATAGATAGATATAGCCGGGGCTCCACCACGGATTCCCTTCGGGCCGACTAGGGGGAATTTATCTAAGGAGGGCATCTACAAAGAAAGCATGGCCGATGGGGGACGACTAGACCTCAAAGATGAAGATAAGACCTTAACCCGCAGCAAACATAAGGAAATGGATTTAAAAATCAACGTGGTGTCTTAGGATCTCTTTTCAAAGCTAGAAAGAAGGAAATTTAGGGTCTCTCATATTATATTTTCTCGGTGAACATAGATTCAGTCGGTACAGGTTATTGATGTATATAATACGTCCTGACCTGGGCTACCTCAAGGTCAAGGGCCGGACTTATGGATTGGACATCCTTCCAAAATACAACAAAGGTTTCAGCCAGCCTTATAGAGATGATACCAAACGGGACTCATGGTGTTTAGGTTGAGAATCAAAAAAGGTGTTCGTAAGTAGCTTAGCGCAAGGTATTCAAGGAAATGAAAAACAAAAAATGTGTGTTACGCGGGTATTTTAATATGGATTTCTTTATTATGTTGATCTATCAAGTCTATATGGCAGAAAATCCGCCTTTCCCCTTGATTTCTGACTTCGATGTCGGGGTTTTTATGGATAGAATGGAGAGTATGGGTTATAATGAATGTGATGTTCCTGATAATCAGCTATATGACCCTATAATGGAGCCGCTGATTAGATCAGCGTTGGCACACCTTCTTTATATAGAAAAAAAGAGTCTTGAAGGCCCAAACCACAGCAAGGCATTCCATCCTAATTTATTTAAATTAAATTTTATGGAATATTTGATTGCTTCCAAGGGAACTGTAACATTTTGCGCATTTAGAATATTTGAATTCAAACCCTGCTCGGCTTCTATGGATAAAAGTAAACTCATATTGAAGGTAGAGGCATTGATACCGAATCCTACTATTAGAAGACTATTGGCTATCTTTATAAACAATCTTAAAATTGATAAAGAAGAGGATCCTATAGACAAGATTGTAGGCTCTGTTCAATCTAAAAAGAAAGCAGCCAAAGGTCGGGATTATCTTTATTATATTCTCATGGATTTGTATTTAGAAGAATTTGATCCTTTTATCATCGATGTGTTGCTAAAATCCGATCTAAAGTGTATCTGGGAAAGATGCCTAGACACAGCCTTTCTTGGTTTTTCTGACGAAAAGAGACCGTACAATTTGAAGGATATATTGCAGCTACAGGCTTTACTTCCTGCATGGGGTCTTACTGCCAATGTACGGTCTTGCATCAAGGGAGGGCGAGTTATTAGACCATGGAATGGTAAACTCTATTTAAATTGTGAAGGACGTCTTCAATGGGTCAGGCCTGAAAGTACCATCGTATAGATGTAAAATCCGGGGCTATATATATGAAAAGGGGGCTAATTAGGACGTTGGTGCTTGGTCTTTGAGAAGTGGAATGACTCTTGTATCGTATTCATAGAGGTGTTATCTGAAAAGCTTAAGTGGGGGCTGGTCGTACGGAGAGCCAGAAGCGCAGGGAGATAGGGCGGGCCTCCCGCGCACCAATTTTCATTAAGGTGCTTATTCGTCAGGTTTTGGTTTAGGGTCTATTTTATTCGGCCTTTTATTGTATAGCTGTTGGTTTGTTATCGATTGTGTTTTATCTTCCGTAGTTAGCTGGCCGACTGATTGATCTTTATTCCTAAATAGTTCATGCTTTAAAATAGCAGTAGCATCTTCACTTCCCAAGTCAATTATATCTATTGGCTGCGTGTCTACCCAGTAATTTTTTGAATCATAGACATACTTTCTTTTGTGACTCACGGGGAGCCCTAGTTTTAGGGTATAATCTTTTTTTAGAATATTGTTTTTCTTCCAATCTATTTAAAAATTGGCTGAAATGGATATTTCATCCATTAGTTTTAAATTGTCTAATATCTTTTTAAACCAGTCTGATGTAACAACATTTTTAGCAAGACCTTTATGTCGAATTATAGTTTTATCATCTTCTAGTTCTAACATATAAGACTTTGGAGCTAAGAAGATTCCATTCTGGACTTTACATTCCAGTTTAAACTTACCCAGATCCACGGAAGAAATTAAATCGTCAGACAAAGGATTTCCTAGAAATATAGAGTCTGTATCGGTGTAATAACAGTCGGATCTGGAAATAAAAGGATACATGTAAATACGAGCACAAGCAGTTATAGCAGCTGACAATTGAACGGCCGACATCTTAGGAGCCGTCCACTCTGCGTCGTCAGATCCTGTACTATTTACAATATAATTTACAATGTAATAATAATCGTTAAGCTTCTCTGCAGATTGAAAGTTATCCGTCTTCATAAATTCTTCATATTTTTTTTATTGCAGATCTCTGTTACTATACTTTCAGGATTCATACCAAATCTACCATAAAGAGAATTCATAAGAAGCTTGTATATAAATGTCATAGAACCATCGCCTGCTTTCTTTGCTTCTAGTCTGCTTTCATAAAGGTGTGATATAAAGTCTTCGAAAGGACTAGACTTCTTCTCAAATAAATACCCTCTAAGAGGGATAATATCGTAACCCAAATCGCGTGCAAACTTCAACTCTTCGCTATAAAAGACTCCTATGAATTTACCAGTAGGAAAGATTAAAGTACCGTTTTTATCCTTATAGGGCAAGAATGGTTTTGATATATTATTAGGACATACTACGTAAGCTTCAATAAAGCCAAACAGGCTATCTAATTCCTTACCTTCAAAATTTCTATGCCAGACAGGGACACCACATGGCATAGGATACTCTTTCATAATGAACGGGTAAAGGGAGTTGACGTCATAATAGAAAAGATTCTCGCCTTTGGGTTTAAAGACATCAGAACGACCTCCATAATACCCACGCCTAATAAATGTATCTTGGTTTTTAGTAGGTATATGTATGGGAAAGTTTTCATCATCCAAAAATTTAATTCTGAAGATTTTCATGGAAAGCGAGGAAATTGTCATTACATCTTCAATATCAATACGATACTTGGAACTATAAATCTTTTGTGCCTTCAACATCACACCCCCTAATATAAGGATGTCTTGTCGAAGATAAGTTATCAAATTATCACCATGATCTAGGATATTAGACGCATTCAAATCTTCATGTGGAATAGAGCCCTTGGCGCCTAATTCAGGACATAAGGTCTTAGCTAATGTATTAAGATCGTTAGGGAGCATTGTTAGTGAATCTCTATAACGTACGAGGAGCTTATTCCCCCGATATACTTTCAACTCATAAAGCTTATGATTTCTCAACAACGTCTTTCTTTTATAGTTTTTACTGTGTTCGGCATAATATTTAAGAATTAAAATACCATCAAATCGGGAGAAATTGTGGAAGTAAACGGTTCTTATCATAGAATCCTTTGCTATATCTATTTCTAAGTCGGTTATAAAATTAAACAACATCTTTTTACTTCTATCCTCAAAGGAGTTATATAAAGGAATGTTGTTTTCGCTGAAAAATCTTTTTATAGAATATTTAGGTATAGAAGTTAGATCGTCCTCGGGATGAACCGCCAAGTAACCGGCCGCATAAGGAACGTGAACCCTTTCCTCTATTTTTCATTTGTATTTGGATTTGTTATCTCTTTGTTTACTATTATTGTCTCTATATCAGCTACAATGAAAGGACGACGCTCTTTCATAGAACTTTTGATTGAGTTTATTTTACTGCTAATACGACTTGTTTTAAACTTAAGCGATTTAACATCTGGTAGATCGCCTTCAACCTTATTAGAATCCATAGCATTTATTATTAGGCCAATCATATCTGATATCTTAGGAAAATCTATTATTTTATAATCATCCTTAGCTTCATAATATATATGAATAAAGACGCCTTTAATCACAGCTGAGTCATATTTTTCACCATATAACTTAACACTTCGTTCTATAATAGAATATATCATATTTTTATTAATTTTATTTCCTAGAGCGTCATACAAAGGAATAGCCCTGTCTAAAGTGATAGTTATATCATAGGCAGCGGGTAATTTAATTATATAACCCAAAGTAATTTTTATATAATTAGAATCTATGTGGTAGGCGTATTGTTCTAGTAATTGTAAAAAGGCTAAGATTAGAACTTCAAACTCATTAACTGTAGGATAGGGCTCTATAAAGTTAGTACTCGCATGAATACCCCCCGGATACATAGTCTTATATTTAACATCATAAATACGACTTTGTAAACTTTTCCAATAATCAATATAATAATAATTGGAGAAAGAAGAAGAAGAAGAAGAAGAAGATCTAACACTCTGCTCATCTGTGGTGCTATTGCATAAGTTTCTTTCCCATGTTTTCTTTCTAGTCCCCCATAGGTGCCTGTTATGCTTGCTATAACTCCCAATATAACACCCCTTAACGCCACAAGTCCTTATATAGCATCTCTGCACGCAATTATTCAATAAATTCCTAAGTAGACCCTCTCCGTTAGTTAGCCTCGTTTTAAGGGTGAGGCCTCTCCCTTTCATCATGGATTTTGGAATCATGATAGTTTGTGTTTTCGGTCATCTCTAGAAATCCCCCTCCTTTTATTGCCCTATTAATTAAACGAACTCGGTCACTTACGACCCTAACCCCCACTATAAGTATTGCTGATCCCTCTCCTCCGGAGTTTACGCAACTTACCGCACCTGTTTCCCTCTATAAGGTCGGCAGAAACCCTTGTTGTATTTTGGACATCCTTCCAAATGTGAGCGAGAGACTAAGGGGGTTGAAGGAGTGTAATGGTTGAGATCTAACTGAGAGTGGGTGAATAGACCTCGCTCTAGGACCCATCATTGCACTCATGCACTCTTCATTTTTTCTCGAGGGCCAGTGAGGGGTCCGTCCTCTTTTATCCCTTTCTACGTCGACCAGTAAGGGTGATCCACGAGAGGATGAAGGGGGTCTAGCCATCCCTCTTTTTTATCCATTTTTGTAGTCTCGCTCTAAGTTAGAAATGAGAGTCGCTTGACCATAGCGTGGGATTCGGATAAATGGATTGTGGGTCCTATGCTATGAAGGGCTCAGCATGCCGGTCAGACATTCTCACACCCGGATACTTACAACTTATAGAACTAGATGGAGCGAGCTTTATCTGGTCTCAGTTTAGCTGAAGCCTCTATGTAGATGTAGGCCCATCAAAAGTTTTGAATCGGGTTCAGCTCAGCAAGTCTAGAATGGACCATCAACAGCTAACTCGATGGGTGGGAAATGGGAAAGACATAATGAATTTCCTTTTTGCCTGGTATTGAATCAATGGCTAATGCTATGTCCGGACCGCCTTTCGCTTAGTTGTCCTTTCTACTATCACTTCCTTTAGCAGTTCCGGAACATCTATAGTATGCTTTAATGTCGGCAATTTGATCTGCGACACTTGTACCCCCCGCTTGCCAAAAAGCTATAGTCAACTTAACTTTCACTTCACTCGAAAAAGGAATTCTGCATTGAACTTAAGTTTCAGTTCCTTCTTTCTGATCCGCCCTAAGGTGCTCCCTCTATCTCCGCACTATAGGACAGGAAGGTTATCTCTTCTTAGGTGCTGGCTTTCGCTTTCCCATAACAAAAGAACAAGGATTTTGACGACCGGCCCTAGAGTACCGCAAGGGGAAAATAGGGAAAGATATTCTAATTCGCTGTAGGTGGAAGCCAAGGACCAATGGAATACATTCTATGTCGCTCGCCCTGCTTTCTAACCCAAAGTCAAGTGTACGCCGGGCAGGAAGTCGAATGGTGCAGGTGGATGTACTTATAGTATAACTGTCGTTGGAAGGGACTTCTCGTACTTCAGGCACTCCAGAGGTTAGTTTTTAAAAGAGTGAGAACATGTGAAAGAACAAATAAAATTAGGAATGGAAGGTGGGTGCCCTCTATATTGGGGGTTGATTCTAGCTAAAGCTAAAATATCTAAAACGAATAGGTAAGGGAACTGCATCTTTCACTAATGTACCAACTGTCGTGAGTTGGGCGGAGGACCTGGGGCAGTCGCTACGGAATAGACTTGAAACCGAGCGGGAACATGGCTGGGAGTAGCTTTTAACAGTGCTGGTCTACCCCGATTTACCCATTGAGAGGGACTGAAAGCCTTGGTTTCGCCACCCCTATTTCATTAGTAGAGCTCTATTGAGAAAGACCTTGGAATTGGCGGATAGCGATACGAGATAAGGCTTTTCTTCCTTAGATCACACCTTCTTCTTTCTCTCCGTACCCTGGCAGGCTTCATCCAACTCTCTCTTCCTCTTCAACCGGATCTTGACCACCCCAACAAAGCACTGCTTTGTTGGGATTGTCTTGCTGGAAAACAGACTTGAAGGTCAGGCTTTAAGACGTATGGGGGATCTTACTCACGTGCCTACACGTCTGCGAGTCCTCTTTCTCCTGCTGTAACTAGGGCGCTCAGTCCCTTGTTCTAGTGATAGAGATAGAGATTGTAAGGTTCTAGCATAAGTAAGTCCCCCGCTCTCAAGTAAGGAAGTTCAAAGCAAGGTTAGATGAGAAGTCATTCCCTTAATTCCCTGGGGATTATATATTGAAAATATAGTAAGTAAGTTTAGATTAAGCCAACCCCATCTCAAGATCGAGGTGAGACCGATCCAAAGATCCTAACCCTCAGAGGATGAAGTAACGGGAAATAATGAGAATTGTAAACCAGATTGATGATTCGAAGTGAGGGACAAGCCTGTGGTCGCAATGCCGCCTCCACTCCAGCCTATCCTAGGCTTTTTATAAATAAACTTTCACTGCCATATACCCCACCCGTCCTTTATTTTTATGCATTTAGTGGATTAATTATTGTACTAGGATAGCATTATCCATCCCTGGTTTGTCTCCCCGGAACGATGTGTCTGCATGGGCGAAATTAGCTTGTCAAGGTTTTTATTACTTATATTAAATTAAATATAAGGAATGGTCTTATCCTGTTGACAAGGATTTTCCCACTTTATAGGCAGTATTGCAGAGGCTTATTGGTCTTAGCTGCTTCACCGAGGATGGGCTCTGACACTTTGTGATCAGCACACTAAAGGTTTAGTTTAGGCTCGGGTCCATTGTGGCACTTTTTTAAAGTCTTTTGATCTATCGAATGAAGACCTCTTGGACCCTAGCCCAGTTATTCTGACAGAAATGAGGATGTAGCCCAGGGGCCTTTAGAGACCCTAAGGCTTTGCCTACTTTGTTTATCAATTTAAGATATGTGTGCTGAGCTTGGTATCTGCAGGTCTATCGTGAGTGGCGCTTCTTTGGCAAAGGCTACTCCCTCCAATAAAGGAGAAGAGATGATTCAAAGATTAGAGCAAGGCGGCTTACGCAAAAAGAGTAGTCCTCCCAATAGAAGGTCTCTTTATATTCAGGTGAAACTAAAAAAAAGGGCTTTTGACTAGTTTTTTTGGTTGGAGAGACTAATTAAACTAAGGGATATTTCCTATAGCCGCCTAACTGGAAGAAAAACAACCACTGGCTTAAGATCTTGTGGGCTTAGCACGCCCCTGTGACGATCGATCTTCAAGCATTGGGCAAATACAAATAAATGGATGGATCGTCCCCTTTACTTGAAAGGGAGGAGAGTTGAACTTGTTGCATGCATCCTCTACTATGAAAGCTTACCTGGAATAAGGAATAAAAACCTGATCATCTGCTTTAGCATAATTTCGTTTCATTTTGAACTCGTTTAGGGAATTGATTGACCGAGCCCAAGGGGTTCAATGGGGTCTCAGGTAAGCCCCTTCGGGCCCTTTCTTTAATACAACTTTCTAGTGCGCTTTTTGGTGTCGGGTGTTATACGGCTTCCTGCCTCTGCTTGAGAATGGACTGATGGAAGGGCCTGTTCTGGAACTGGAAGTAGCTTAGGGGCGGAGAATCGAGTCAAAGCCTATTACGCTTCTGACTTCTTCTTTTGGAAGGCGGGAAATTAGCTCTTCAAGTTCGGTCCCCTCCATCCGGTTCCGATTCCGATCTGTCGGATTCATATGTATCATGGGCTATTTGCCTTGGTTTAGGGGCCTGATTCAGAGCAAATCACTAATGTCGAAACTCTCGCGGCAAAGCCTCGTGGTTGGGACTTCTTTGAATTTACCGAGTTGAACCAGTTAAGGATAAATTGCTTTTTAAGCCAGCTGACGTAGGGGGATAGAGCTTTAAAGCCAGTTACCTATATAAGTTTATTAAACCGCATTCTAGCAAGTTCACCTATTGTGAATAACGTAGGTCTCTACCGGCTATTACCACATTGGGGGCATCCCCTTCTATTGAATCAAAAGGAGAATCTTATTATACTTAGTGAATTCCTTATGCCCTGGGTCTTGGAATCAATACAAAGAATTGAGCCTCACTGACCACTCTTTCAGCTTAAGCACCTTCCTATTCCGCCGGGCAGATGTTGGAAATAGCCTTAGTTCCAGCGGATCCAGTCATTCGAATCGACTTGAGTTCTCACTAGGCTTGAGCATTCCATAAAGAAGGACGGACAGGTGAATGCTAAAATGCTTCTTCTTCGCTGCCTCACTTCTTTACAACAGGAGCTGCTTCCTAATCGACATCGGTCAGCACCTTCCCCCCATTCCTTAGTCTTAGCTTAAAGGATGTTGATCTTTCTTTTATTTAAGATACAATCTGTAAGTAAGTTACCAAAACTTTTTGTGTTGTAGACGGCGAAGAGTCAATAGAAATAGAATAGGAATCCCTAGAGAAGAGAGTTCCCGAAAGGAGACCTGTTCTGGAATTCAAAACTACTAAAATCACATCCGATTTTAGCGGCAACCAAAGCTACTTTTGAACCTTTCTTAAGCTCAGAGCAGAGTAGCTGGAAGTCAAGTAGAAGAATGAGCGACCAGGAAGCATAGATAGCAAAGGCGGAGATGGTACTTTAACAGTAAAAGGAGGATCATATGCTTATAAAATGCAATTTGAAATCACGTACTTACTTACCCCGGGGTTGCCCCGAATCCACTAAAAAAATAGGTAATGTTGGCGAATATTCTGATTATCGAGTTTCAATTCGACAAGTACCAACAGGCCGAAAAAGACGAAAAAAGGGCCTTGCATACTCGAGAAGTCAATAGCAACCACTCTTACTGATGATCTTCTTTACTTTACCGCGGGACCTTAACAAGGAAAGTAAAGAAAAAAAAGCAAAGCTATAAGTAGGCTCGCTATTGCGAGCTATACGAGCTCTTTGCCTTTATACGGCTTCGCTATCGCTCCTATTCGGAATCGGAAGAAGTGAAGTGGTGGGCCTTCTAGAAGCTTCGCCAGAAGCAAGCAAGATGAGGTCGCTCTCCTTCGCTCGTTCCGTACTTGACTTACGAGCTCGTGTAGTACTCGCCCCTATCTCTCTCTAAAGGGGCTTATGCACTCCACTCGTAAGGAAACTACTAAACGAGCGTTAGAGCGAGCGAAGCCTTCCATTTTATTTTCTGGCTTCCCCCCTTATCCCTCACCCTACTCTTTCATTTCCGCTGAAGCTTCCCCTGTTGTTTGTGGGATTAATTGATTGGATACCCGAGAACCATAATCTTTACTAGGAACTGCTTCTACGACGATAGGCGTAAAGGCATGATTAGTTCCACAAATCTCACTGCACTGACCATAGTAAACCCCTTCTCGTTGTACCGAAATAGAGATCTGATTTAAACGACCAGGTACAGCATCACATTTGACACCTAAGGAAGGTACAGCCCAACTATGAGGTACATCAGCAGGTGTTACAATAATACGTATATGACTTTTGGCTGGTACAAGAACTCTATTGTCCACTTCTAATAAACGTGATTGACCCAATTCTAGATCATCTTCTGGAATCGTATAACTGTCAAAAGTGAGTGACTGTTCATCGGAACTGTTATAGTCTGAATACTCATAAGTCCGATACCATTGATGTCCAATAGCTTTGATAGTAATGGCTGGATCTACTACTACCTCGTCCATTGAGTATAACAGAGCAAATGATGGTATAGCAATGAACATCGGGATGATACTAGGAAAGATGGTCCGAAGAATCTCGATAGTAGTTCCATGAACAATCCTTTGCGGGATTGGATTTTTTTTATAGTGGAAATGCCATAAAGCGCGAACCAAGATCCGTGATACGAAAACCAAAATAAGAATTAGGAAGAAAAAGATATCGTGATGTAAGTCTATTATTCCTTGCATCATAGGTGTTGCTGCGTCTTGAAATCCTAATTGCCATGGTTCCGCTGCATCACAAGGAGCAATCGTGAGGAATAGCCATTTGCTTTTCATTTGCTTTGGTTCTTTAACTGCTCTGCTCCCCCCAACAAGAGGAAAGACTTCTTTGTTGTAAATCGCTGGTTGGGTTTACCAATCAAGAAAGACATGGGAATTTTGGGAACAAGCAAGGTCCTTTTTCTGAGAACACCAACGGAACACTCTTTTACCCACACTGACCAGCTAGTGTGCAATGACGACCGGCCCGCAAGCTACTCGATTTTCTTTTCTTAGCTGCTCTGGATTCTAGATTGACTTACAAATGATGTTTTCTTTCACAAGGTAGCGCATCTATCTATATAGCATAAGCGGACAAAAAAAGCTGTTCCCGTAGCGTTACGTAGGCTTAGCTTAGCCTCTTTCTCTATCTACATTTATATATGTAAATATCACCAGTGGACAGCGAACAAAAAGATGCCCACACTAAGAAAGCAATCCAATCAGTGCGGTCAGTCCAGTCAAGGACTTGACTTCGGTCGTAGGTTGAAAGTCAAGAAGTAGCTGCTGCTCTCCTATCCTAGATGCACGAATGAGGAAAGAAAGAAGCAAACGAGCCAGGGAAAGAAAGGAGAGATAGTGCTTTATCATACAATATTTGCCCGCTCTCAGTCAATCATGGAACGATCTTTCCCTTCCCCTCGGGATGTGCCCCATATTCCCGCAAGCCTTTTTCACAGAAGAGGAGCGAAGCCACAGAACGAACTCTTCCAGATGAGGATGTTAGCGAATAGGCTTTCAACTAATCTCTTTTCTTCCCAAGGCTAGCTGTCCATTGGTCTTTTTGTTGTCCCTTGTTCTCATTCCAGTCTCGGTCTAATCAGTGCTTCTTCCTAGCAGCTATTGAATCCGCTCTTTCGTAAGACAAGAGGAGTAGAAGGGATAATCACCCAAGAAAGCAGTGAGCCAAAGAAGCAAGGGGACAAAGGGTTGGTAGCACGCTTACGGTCTCATTCCAGTCATTCTGGACAAGACAGTCGGAAGCGAGCCAAAGGGTCGGCTTTCTTTCTCCTCTTTTTAAGAAAGAAGTAGCAGCTACTGTGATCATATCTGCTGTTCGCATATCCGCTCAAGCAAGCCTGTCCCAAGCCCAAGCCGGCCAAGCAGTTCAGATTGAAAGACGGAAATTCCATTTTTACATGTCACTGAGCGATCTCCCTCGTATGGCAATGCCAAAGCAAAAGAGTAGAGCAGCGTCTCAATCAAAGGAAATGAATTGACCAGATCGATGGAATTGCACGATGCCGAGTTCTCTCCTTGTCCACTACCTCTGATGAACGAAAGCGATCGGACAAAGGCAAGATATCTGAGTATATAAAGAGAAGACCGACCTTAGCCTATTGAGGCAAGATCTCAGCCGAACGAACTTGTTCCGAACCACGTACTCGAGCTTTTTCTATTCTTGACTAGGGTAGGAATAATAGTAAGCTGAGCTGCCTATCTCGCTTTGAGCGCTACCTAAGCACTGTTGAAGGCACTCAGAGAAGAGTTGAAATAGTCCTAGATAGGAGAGGGCTTATCACTAAGACTTTCGACTGACTGCCAAAAGCTCCTTCTTGTGCGCTAACGCTGGAAGGGATGGTTTTTGGTGGGAGAGAGACCACTGGAAGACTTACTCGTTTAGATAGAGATAACAGAGCTATACATAAAAATATGGAACTCCCCAGGCCTTCACTAAATGCATTTCGCTTACAGTCACTAGGAAGGGGTTTATAGTAACGAAAGATTCCTTCTATAGGTAGGCTTTCTCATATTCTTTTTAGTTATTTGGGTCTACCATTTGGGAAAGCAGGGGCAAGCCGGGCATCATGCTTTCCCGGGGAGATCGTGTAAATTTACATAAAAGTTTACTTCTCGCGCATTCGTGCTTGCTGTGAAAGTGATCTTCGTAATCAAGAGATGGGGCTCTCCCTACTTAACTAACAAGCAATGGGGACAAAGGCCTCGAATCCTGTCTTTGACGGTGATCATAGCGTGTCACGCTGGGAAACTGATCGAATGTTTTCTGTCTCAATGTCAGTGTGAAAGTCCTAATATCTTTACGAGGTCGAAATAGCATCACAGAAAGAGCAGCCGGAACCTACTCCCAGTTGGCCAGCATCAAAGCAGGAGCTTCTCCCGATGACACTACTAATGTGGAATACCAAGTGCGAAGGTTATCCATTTATCTTTCTGTCTAGCGGTACTTTCTGGAGCGAAGCTGCCATCAAAATCATAAAAAAATAGGTCAAGTAGCCTTCCACCGACTCAACGGATGGAGAGAAGCGCGCAAGAGCCGGACCTTACTTAGGCAATGCCGACCGGCACTTCAACCACTGAAATAGCAGTTAATTATTTAAAGAATTCTCAATGGTGCCAAAATATCTCAATAAAGCAGCTAGGCCGTTTTCCTATCTCTAAAGGGGCTTACTCATAAAGGGGGCTTTACCCTAATGCAAGTAGTCTCTGCGGCTATACTATATCAAATAGCCTAGGGCGCTACTGTACTAGTTTTTGTCGGGTTCTTTGCTAGCCAGACACCTGTCAACCAACCATCCAGTTACTATAAGTTCTTTCGCAAGCAAAGGAAAAGACCCTTCCGGTGAGATCTGTAGCGCAGCAGCCAACCGCCTATTCTAGTAACCTAACGTACTGGCATTCAAGCAAGCGCAAGCATGAGGCCGCAAGGAACCCAGAGCCTGTGAGTGAGGTACTAACCTCCTCAAAAAGTCAAAAACAGCGCAGCGCAGCGCAGCAGAAGAGCCCTGCTCCGGAGAACCAAAAAGACGGAGCAAGCAAAGCTCTTTCCTGTTCAAATAAAGCAAGCGGTTAGGAATGAGCTTCTGCGCCTGAAGTCCCCCCAATTAGCTAGTTGTCCCGTCCGTCGTCCAATCCCTCACTTCTTTTGTGATAGTCCATTAGTAGTCCCTACTGAGCAATCTAGCTGCAATCGAGCTAGCATTGAAATGGAAAGAGTAGAGTTAAAGTAGGACGAGGTCTGCCTTTACCCTTCCTTTTACTAGGAGTGGATTAGTTAGAGTCGGTCCGTTCCCATTCCCACCCAACTATAGCTGAACTTGCCCGAAGGAAATGTTGGATCTTCTTGCCGGGAAAGAGTTTGGTTACCAAGTTCAGTTACCATAAGCGGAAGTGCAACCCTTATATCTCCGATATATAGGATATAATGTCAGTTTAAAATCCATTTGGGTAGATAGTATGGCTTGATAATGTCAAGTTAAGGCTATCGCGAAGTAAACACAGAATTTGTCTCAGCCTTGGTCCGAACTATGGAATCAGATTTCCTTTTTCAAGAAGAAAGTAAGTTCTTTCATACTAGCTATTTGTAGCCGCCCTATTCAAATAAAATTAAAGGGCTAGAAGAGGTGAAATTCCTTTCTCTGGGTTGGGATTTCTCATAGCGGTGCTGTAGGCCGGGGCTTTCCCCTTCGGATAAGAAAGCACGAACCATAGATAGAAAAATAAAAATTAGAATGAGGATTTCAATTCCCCTCTACATCCCCTCGGGAAAATGTGGTTATAGTGATTAGGAGGGATTTGATCTCAGGCGCTAAAGCCTTTCTTTGAACCTTAGACTCATCTCTCAATCCACTTCTTCATATGTACGTGTTGAATTTTCTCCGGATTCAAAACCAAATAAAAAGACGTCCCGATCGATAAAGATAAAGATAAAGAAGCGCGGCAAAAGGCTCTACAAATACTCACTAATTAGATAGGATAGGCCCAATCACTATTAAATCCTGGAAGCAAGCATTCCGGCCAGTAAGACAACCAAAACTATGCTTCCCAAAAAGACTGCAACGTTCGGATTACTTGACTCCTGCTCACCAGCACTATGACTACTGCTTGCTTCAATAACTCCCGAACCATCATAGATAGCAAAAGTCATGTCACTCCCGCTCGGCGAATCAATCGCAAGTCCCAACCCAGAGAAATCAAAAGGAAAAAGAGGCAGAGTGAAAGGAAAGGCGGATTGACTAATTGGTTGAATAAGTTCCGGAGGGGAGGTTAACAGAAGGCATGTTCCCATCCATAAGCAAGGAATTAAAAGGCCCATAATATCTACTAACGACTGTGGTTGGGGGGAAGATGTAGGAATCGAAAAAGTCTTAATCTTCCTCAGATGATGGAATTCCGGGCTTAGGTCCCCGCGCAGGGGTGATCTTTCTCAGACCTCTCTCCGGAGACCGTAATAAAGAGTCTTTGCTTACATTATAAACGCGCTTCACTCCTTAAAAAGAGTTAAGAATTAAAATAGGATTCATTACTTCACTGCCACGAACGTTAAAGAATCTTCCCTCGAACTTTCTTTCCTTTTGGTAAATTCTGACTACGAAAGGGCAGTTTTTCAAAGACAGAGAAGGAAAGAACTAAAATAACAAGAAGATAGACTTTTCCATCGTAAAGTGAACCAAGAACGGAAGTAACTTCACTGGCTGAGCTGACAGGCTGATAGGATTGACTTTACTCGCTCAAAGGCAAATCGCCAACCAACAGAGATAGAAGTAAATTCCGCCCTTTAGGGGCCAGTCACTCGATCTAAGAAATATAGGCCCTCAACCAATTCCTCCTAAAGTATTTTCCCTGCGAATAACCTGGCCTGGATGCACTCCTGTTAGTCAAAGGAGGGGCTTGAACCCTACTATTCAAGTCATCTACATAGGCTTGAAGGATGACGCTTCTTTCTCATCGGTTTTTTTTCGGTCGCGTTTAGATAAGTTTTTAAGGCCATGTTTTCACTTTTCTTTCAACTCCGCTTGGCTTGGCGATCGCTCATGGCTAATATAGGTAGGTCCAGAGCTAGCTAGTGTTCAGAAGTCACTTAAGAGATTGAATATGGGTCCTATTAGAATAGGCCGTAGCCGCAAAGAGATAGAGATTCGCATTGCGGGAAGGGAACCATAGCAGCTGATAAAGGCTGCTGGTGGAGCCGGAGAAGAACCGGGCTAAGGGCCAAAAAAAAAGGCCTTAACTAAGTACTAAAGCTGCTGGAGCGACTGCCTTCGTTGATTTCCCACGAAGGAATCGTAATCTCGCTACTTCCCCTTTCTGTCCTAAGCGGGGGAGAAGTATTAAAAACCTTGTGTGAAGGAAAGGCTGTCAAAGTCGTTGACCATTAATCCGGTTGAAGGACAAATGGACAGTGAATCAACAGAATCGAGTTGTTTGCAGGATAAGGATTCGGCAGTCGAGACATCTATATCTATTTCATTATAAGAAAGAGAGGAAAGGATGCAAGCAAGGAAGCGCTAACCTATACCTATACGACTGCTATTCTTATTGATATTGATCAATGCGGGCTAAGCTAAGGACGTGCATGCTAGGGTGGAGATTCTCTCTTTCAGAAAGCGTATGTCTTCACTCTAAACACCGTACACGTACAGGTCTTAGTTCAGTCGCATCTCAAGAATCGATAGATGGAGGGCTTTTTATTTTAAGTAGGGCGCCCCCTCTTTTGGTTAAGAGGCATCACTACCTTATTTGCAGGTTCGAATGAGCTAGCTTTATCTGCTTTCTGAGGTGTGAAAAGCCCTTCTCAAATCTCTCATCTCCTGGTTTCTAAGACCCCTAGCAAGCATCGCATCGGAACCTGGTTCCGGTGGAGGAGAAGCTGCTCTTAGTTAGAGTAGGCTCCTACCCATCAATTGTTATGGCAGTCCAGTCAAGGTTGAGCAGTATCTTTAACTGGGGCTATCAGAGGTTCCCTTACTTACTAAAGTTCTACAAGGTGTAATGTTCGGAGATCCGGGAATGAAAGACAGATTTCTAAGGATTTTGAGCCTCACCTCTTCCGTAAAGGCAGGTAGCATAGGTGTCCGTGGATTCTTCGGCTAGGCGTCCATCCACTCTATCCGCATTATCCGTTGAAATACCATCCGAGGAGCTTCACGTGGCGGCCCTACAAGCATGGTATTTAAGAGAGGCCCTAAATCTTGTGTATGATTGGTCGACAAGGTCGATGAAAAGGGCCCTTGCTACTTATTGCTGTTGTGAAAATGCATCCAGGATAGTCTCTGATCAGATCTCCATGCGATGCGGCATTCTGACGTTACGACAGGGCAACTTCGGGCAGAACCGTCAAATCCCCACCGGTTTGCAAGACCATTTTGTTTTGACCAATTCATTCCGGCACCCGGTCTTTCCGTCAAGCGCGTCATCTTTAACCTTTCGGAACTGGCGGGGTACTGGGCACATATGATGAGAAAGGGCACCGGGGCTGCTTTCGTGATAATGCCGGATGACAGAGAGGGCAAGATGGTCTTGGAATATGTCCGATGGTGGACGTTTTCTTACTTATCGCAAGGAATCAACAAGCTGTTGACATTCAAAGAGCAGCAACTCTCTGATCAAGAAAGAGTTGGGAGTCGAAGTCCTCCTCCTCCTGAACCCACATACATATGGACCCATTTCCGAGCAGGGGCTGCCACCCAGATCATCGCAACATCGGAAAGGTCACCAGCCCGGGCAGAAGCAAAGAAACCCGGACCATGAAAGGAAAGGGAGGTTCAGCACCCGTCATCCTGACCGTCCATTACCTTTGAAAGCAATCCTTACCTTCACGGACCCTCGTTTTAAGCAGCGCAGCACCAGAAAGAGTCAAAGGTACCACACGAACGGACTAAGCAACAGGGTCCGAAGGAGTAGTAGCGTCTGGTGTGGGAGCAAGGAGTAGTTAATGGAAGGACCATAAATATACAATAAACATTAAGAGCCTGACCACCGAAGCATTTTCATTACTTTCCACAGAAGAGAGCATCAACAAAGTTCAATACACAAAGAAAAACGACTAGTGGTATGTAAGTCTCTTCAAGAGTGAGCTTGCGCTGCCGTTCCACTTAGGTAAAGACCATATCCCTCTATTCGGCTTAGGCGTATCGGGAGTGAACAAGCAGAGCAGAGATTCATATATTATTATTATCCGATTTCTTTTTCTGGTCTTGCTTGTGCCTGTTGCTGCTCCTGGTCTTCCCATTGACTTCCGCCGAATACGAAAGGTAAAAAGCAAGTCAATCTATTAGCCATCTCCCTTCGGCTCCTCTTTAGATCGTGGACTCGGGCTTCTTAAGTTAAGGGAAGCACTTCGTTCCACTCGTTCTAGACATACTCTAAACTCCTAACAAGCAAGAGAAAGAAGGAAAACAAGGAGTAAACAAGAGCTACAACAACTAGAGTGTCAAAGGAAGGGGTGCTAGGCCAGGAGGAGGCAAGGGAAGTTAAATTTTTGAAGCGAAGCGACCTAGTCGAGTGTCAAGTTAAGCAGTTCCTCTTGTCGAGCTAGACTCTACTCGCGCTATAGTCGAGGAAAGCTCGCGCCTTATTCGTGTTAAGCTGTCGAGTTAACTAGACTCGAGGAACTAATCCTTTAGGCAACTCCTCCTCTCTGAGAAGAGGACACTTACTTAGTTCAGTGCAACAACAAAAGAAAGGACCCTTACCCCTCTATATCCCTTTTTGGGGGAAGATCAAACTCTTTAACTCAATCTACTACTACTGTTCTCACTCATTGACATAAGTAAAAGCTACCAGTTCCTTACTCAAAGAACTCGTACCGGTACTCTTGAGTTCACAACCCTAACTTAGATTGGAGTAGAAACTCGATCCTACTAATTACGTAGAACCATGAACCATCGATCGAGTGAGTTCGAGGTGGTTCATGCTTTCTATATAACTCGCTGTACGCTAAGGCAAAGGTTGTAACCATGCGTCATGCGTGCCGTAAGCGGGCTCTGGTGGGGGAACCCGTAGGAAGGGGGGACGACCCGCCGAATTCACATCAGAAATCGCCAGAACACAAACGAAATCTTGAATTGCGTATAGAAATAAAAGAACCACTTCTATTCTCGGAGCTGAGGTATATGAAGAATGGCTTTTTGGTCCCTTTCGTCCAGTGGTTAGGACATCGTCTTTTCATGTCGAAGACACGGGTTCGATTCCCGTAAGGGATGGCTACTCTTTCCCGGCCGCTTTCAGTTAGTGTTCATTGCTGAGTGATCGCTCGCTATCTGGCTTGAAAAGGTGGTCCGGAAGCTTTCTCTCTCCCAGCAAGCAAGACGAGATCACCACTTCTCTCAGTAATGGACTTCCTTTAATTCTTCCTTAGCCTTAGATGTCCTATCATAGATTATCGAACCTCCGACAGACAGAATCCCCATGCATGCGTTCTTTCTCTCCTCCCCTCAGCCATACATCTCTTTTTTTTTCTTTTGGCCGTTTTTCTTAGGCATTGAACCCCACCTTAGGTGCTGAGTGGTGTCCTCCCCTCCCTAATACCTAAAAAAAAGTTCCGTCTATGGAGCTTAAAGCTTAAACCATGGCATGCTTGACTCAGAATTGGCAGCAGTAAGTTGGCCTAGTCTCTTGCCCAGCCTTCGCCTTCTTCAGTGGCCAAGTTGAAGCGTTCAACGGTTCTTCGGCCTACCACCTTTCTTTTTCAAGGTTGAGCTTGTTCAATGGAAGCTAATGCTATGCTGCCCTTCCCTTGTTCACAACAGAGAAGGCGAGGACTTTCTTTTAGCTACCGGCCCAAACAAAAGAGATTAGCCTCTTGATCGATCGATTGATTGGATTGCAGTACGAAGGGGTTTAAGAAGGAGGCATTGGAGAGAAGTAGGCATGGTGGCCAACCAAGGCAGTGAAATCGAGACAATCAGTCAAGTTAGGAAGAGGGTTTAGTTAGGAGTCCGGGTTCCATCCTATAAGTTGAAGGAAGGGAGCAAAGGAAGTTCTCTTTGCCCTTAGTCTTGGGTTCAGTGAATAGGGAACTTAGGTTTGTCTTATTCCCTAGCTGAGTGAATAGGCCGATCTTTCGTATAGTGATAACGCTTTCTCTTTCTTATAGGGGTCTCTTTTCTCTGACTTGACTCAGCTTGACCTACTTGACTCAGCGGTTAGAGTATCGCTTTCATACGGCGAGAGTCATTGGTTCAAATCCAATAGTAGGTAAGGCCGAAAGCCCTGCTTTTGCCAGCATGACAGCAAGCACGGATTCCGACTGGCGGAGTTGAATGACCAAAGCATCGTCCGCATGCGAATCCGCCATTCATTCACTCTTGCTACTGTTCTCGAATAGGCTCTTTCGAGTTCAGGTTTGAATGAAGGAATAAAATCTTTTGCCATTTATCTATCTAGCTGGCTCGCTAACTGCTAGTCTTTCATTGGAAGAACTGCTAGGTTTTATCTTCTCCTATGGGGAGAACTAAGAGGCCTAGTCTTCTTACTCGTATTCTATATTAGGGCACTCTTTCTTGGCTTGGGGAAAGATCGTAGGCAAGGGAAACCTCGCCAACCCATTCTCTCGCTCCTTTAGATAGCTTTACCCTAGCACTTGAACTGGATTGGATAGGACTTCAACTAAATAGGGAAAAAAAATCTTTCATTTTCTTTCTAGAAGCTCTTTTTTTCTACCCTTATAACTAGTGTCACTTGCTTGATCACTTCGGTCGGTGATGGGGTTATGCCAGAGGGACAGCAATCAATTCACCGGGTAAGAAAAGTACCGTTACACCTACCCTTTTAGTATGACTAGACCCAATTGTATCACTATACCCAGAACTAGTTGTCTACCTAGGGATATGCCATTTACGGGGAATAAGAAAGGAGCTAGTAAGAGATTGTGACTTCTTACGCCAATCCTAGTACTACTTATTAATTACTGCTATAAATATTCTAACGGGTAGAATGATTAGCTCTTAGACCTGTTCAAACTCTTAGACAGGGTAGGACTACTTTTTAAATGATAGGCCTTTAACTTCTTTGCTTGGTAGCTCAGTCTTATAGAATATGCTATAGATTCTCAATACATCTTTCCTTTGCACTGAAAGCTGGCTAGCCTAAAATATCTACTTGAACTACTGAAATGGGATCTAGCCTTTGGGCTTAGTTCAGAGTTCTTCTAGGCTTCTTTCTTAATCAGGAAAAGCCCTTTACGCTTTGAGCCGGGTATGAATCAAATAAAAAAAAGTGAATCCGGATCCTTCGCCACCTTCTCTCCTTGGTTCTGAGATTGTAAGGATGTCTGCCCTCCTTTCTCTTCAAATTAAACCGGCATACTGAAATCGATTGCACTAAGGGGCTTCGATTTTGCTGAAAGAAGGACTTCGTTGAAAAATAGAAAGATCTTGGTTACATCTCGCGTACTTGCCCATATTACTTATATATGGGGTGACCCACTTCTACTTACGCTGATTCCAAAGCTGCTCCCATTCCTCAAATATAGGCAGCAGAGTCAACCCCTCCTTCGGTCGGTTCATGAGCTGCCAAAAGCTAACTCTACGCTCGGTAGCTACCGGAGTTGCTTCGCTCCCCAACTCGTTTAAGTCAACTGATGCCATGGGTCATTCCCTTGTTTACGAAACTGGGCTATGAAAAGCATCGAGAAAGAGGAGTGGAAAAACTACCTTCCCAGTCTATCGGGACTCTACCTATACTCCCTTAATCCCGTTCCTTCTAGGCGAGTAAGGGCATAAACTTCTATAAAAAAAAAAGAAAGAAAAACTCACGAAGAAAGCACCGGTAAGGTTGTACCTAAGCCTAAGGGCTGGCCTTTACTGGATCTAATTCCCTCTGCGAGCTACCGGATCTAATGCACCATTCTTCGGCCTATTACGAACAGTTTCGATGTACCAGATCGTCTTGTCTTTCATCAATCTTCGGCAGGAGTTTGATGCGGGGATTCCCAGCTTTAGTGGGCATCGCCCTATACTTAGCGAAAGAACTTGATTTAGCCCTTCCTTGATCAATCACTTTCAAGCTGTTACTTCTTGCTCTTCCACGATATAGACTCCAATGACAATGAAATCTTTATTTCCAGTGATGGATTCCCTGTCCAGCGCATCTCCTGCCCAATCTGCATCGGAGTCTCCTGTCATCTGAAGGGAACTGGAAGATGGGAAAAGAAGACCTTTTCCAGGTGAACCCTTAAGATATCTGAGGATTCTGTATGCAACATCTAGATGTATCGTTCTTGGTTTCTGCATGAATTGACTCACGACTCCAACAACATAGGCAATGTCGGCTCGATCATCTTTATATTGGCAGGAGGAGGTAAAGCATGAGTGGGTAGGGGATTGGTAGTGACATTGGAACGCTTTGCCCTTGGTGGCTCAATTTTCCCTGAATTAAGAAGGTCTTGGATGTCATGTTTCAGCCTTAAACATCGGTCAGTCTTTTGGCCATTTGTCTAAAGGTACTTGCAGTAGGCATGGGCTTTGTACCTAGGAGGAAGAGGATCTGGTGTTGAGCGAGATGGGGGAAGAGGCGTGAGTACACCATGCTTTTGAAGCCTTTCCAAGGTGCGGCTGAGAGTTATGCCTAACGGAGTGAAAGTTCTGGGTGTCTTTGGCTTTCCGTCAGACAAGACATTGACTTCACTGTTCTTGCTTCTTCCTCCCAGGGCTATCTTCTTTCCTTTTGGATCCGCCCTTTTGACCTGTGATCCATGAGTCCCATTGTAGATTTCAATACGGGTGGTTCAATCAATCATAAGTGGTCATCGCTTGGAAATCGAAATAGTCATGGTATTGCCTACTCATCTTACTGATCATTATACGAACTTCTGCCCTTTCTGGGGGGAGACGATCAGCTCATATCTATTTATATTTTAGAAGAATTGATTCTTTCCCGAGGGGAACTGAACTCGCTCCTTACCCCGGCTCCACTCCAGACCAATCCCCTAACCCTACCCTTTTTCTGAGAATCATTCCTTCCCCACCTTCTGCCTCCTGCTTTACTTTCTGACTGCGCCGCTTTAATAGAATGCCAATGCTTTTCCCCTATTAGAGAAAGCCGGAGAAAGCCCTCTTTTAGAGATGCTGGTATTCGTAAGTCAGCCGGCTACTAGTCAAGGTCTTCGTTTTTCAAGAGATTTGTCATTCAATTGATTACTGCTAATATCATAAGAAAGATAAGAACTAATTCTGCATTGAATCCTTCGTGCGGGCTCTGGTTCCCCGTAGCCACCGTGGACCCTCTCTCGGTTAGGGCCTTCCACCTTCTAGTTGACTCCAAGACTTTGATTTAAGGCCTGGAATTGTGGACACAGGGCTAGGGCGAGAAGGTTGGCACAAAGAAAAGAGCAGGACCGGTACAATTAATTAAATGACTTGGTCTATACCTTACAGGAAATAGCTTAAAGTGCACTAGCGGTGCTGCTTCTGTCTTTTCTCAGTTAGGCGAAGCAGGGGCAGAGAGTTGGATTGCACCGAAACGAAAGCAATGCGCTCCCAAGGGCATTGCTTGGGCTCTTCCTTGGGAAAGAAAGCTCCCACATCCTCTGCTGTCTCGCATCCATCGGGATGAGTCTTGCGTCTGTCTTCTCTTCGTAAACTACCTGTCCTCTCAAAAGCAAGTAAGCCAACTACCTTCTTTAAGGAGTGAATCACATAAGCTAGAAAGAATCTTCCTAATGCTCCCATGTCCGAATCCGTACTTTTCTCTCTCTAGCTGCTGCAGTAGCAGGCACGTATCGAAGGAGAAGAGGAGGAAGAAAGACAAGCAAGACAGGTGCGGAGCGGGGCCAAGAAAGTAAGTAAAGGAGGTAAAGGCATTCTTTAAGAAATTACCAGGTCCTTATATAGTGTCAAACCCTGCCCTAAGGCAACAAAAGGAAGTGACATTTCCTTGCCTTAGGGCACTAGTAATTATTTCGTTTACTTGTTTTCGGTGAGATAATCTTTCCTTTATCCGTCTAGGCCAGGTGCATGACTTTCCCCAAGGCATATTAATGATTGCCCGCTGTAACCCTCTCGGCATAGGCCGGGCCGCTTGAGAGCTTCGGTACATCTCTTTCATTCCGATTCCGATTCCCGGCCGGTGAGACTCTTCTGGAACTGTTGGATTAGTAGCTTTTATCTCCGTAAGAACACATTTCCCCACAGTAGACGCGCGGAGATGAGTAAGACTTCAAGTTCCGTTATTACCGGGTGCAAGGCTGATAAAGAAATGAATTGAAACCCGAATCAAGATCAATGCGTGAAAGAGCAAAGGATTCTACATCACAGGGTCAGGCCTATGCCGAGAGATGAGACTCTCCGTTCTTTAATCAGATAAGGATGCTTTCCATGAATTGCTCCAGCTCTGGTGCACACCAGTTCTCTCTATAAAGATAATGTTCACTGGAAAGCAAAGACCAGCTAAGAAAAGAGTGAGCTAATCAAGGTCGGGGCGGGTCTCCTCGGCGGGAATACCAGTCCGAAAATAAAGTAATAGGCAAAAATAAGGCTATTTTAAATAATAAGACTAGCTTTCCGTACTGACAAAGACTCTTTTACCACTACTATGTATTAATATATAACCAAAAAAGAAGGAAGAGAACGAAAGGAGAAGAGAAGTCCACTTCCGGGACGGAGCCCTACATAAATTTAAGCATCAGGAACAAGCAAAGATGCCACCGGTTAAGAGTTGGAGATTGTGCTTCATATTCTTTATGTATTATCCATTCATTCGGACTTCGAACAAGCCTTAGGTTGAATCCCGACATGGGCGAGTAGGGATTCCAGGACAGTTTCAAGCAGCTTCTTCGGGCTAGGGCATTCGATTACTCATTCGCTTTGTTACGAAATAAGTAGCAAGGTGCGAGATGCGCAGCCTTTGATCCAATTCAGCTTCAAGGGCCTTACCATCCCGGTTAAGGAATGACAGGTCTACATTATTTCTGGTCTACCCGCTGCTGAAGTGACGGAATTGTGCATTGTCCGTATGTCATCCCGCTTCCAAAGCCCGATCTTTCTCTTCCGAATCCGAATCCGAATCTGGGTTCGTCTAGCTTTGCATTGCTTGCCTGGCTTAGACTGGGTTAATTTCCCCCCTTTGGGGGCCCCATACCTTACTAGAGCCCCCCAACAAGACCACAACTCAATTAAGTCCGCCTTCTGTCCTCCACTACCAAAAGACGTGGAGACCAGTTTATCTCGTCAGCTCCTTACCTAAGGTTACCTTCACCTCACTTCCTTGAACTCGCTTAAGGAAATCCCGAGCTCCAATCAGCTCAGCTCCAACACTCTAAAATAGTAGCTACACAACAACAAGACAATTGGGCCTACAGACCCCCACGACTATTAATAAAGCACTGCTCTTTCCTAACATCTACCTAACCAATTCCGATTGAGCGCGTTAAAATGCAAGATGGAGGCCTTTCTGAATGAAAGGAAGATCATCCCTGGGGATGGGAAAGAGATCGGCAATTAGCTCAGGCGGTTAGTTAGTTGTAATTGAGTAGGCAGTTCTTCTCTTTGCCTTTCAGCCGGCTAGTCCGCTTATCCCTCTGTGAGCGGGGATGGTGATACAGGAAGTGTTGTGGCTTTGGTGGAAGGCTGGGAAGATCCTTGTTTGGTAGACTCTCTTTTAGTTTGGGACGATCTTTCCGGTTTAGGAATGAACTATGGAATTCAGTCACTCGGCTAAGAAAATAACTAACTTAAGGCATTGAAAGACGTGAACCAAATCATTTAAGCGTCCACGTATTGGCTTCGATTCTGGCAGAAGCGGGATGGCACTCTATTACGTATATAGACAGAAGAGGGCCTAGCTGGCTTGACCCAGAGAAGAATGTTGAGTTGAGGAAAAGAAGCCTTCCCAATTAAAATATTTTCCTGTCGATGTAGTCTTTTCTTCTCTGTCCTGCTCCGAAGATAAGCTAGAAAAGGGCGAAGCGGAAATTGAATAAGAATAAAGCTGGTAGCGTAGATTCAGGCTACCCTACCTAGTAGCTAGGATTCCGTCCCTCCCAGTTCACAGATGTAGTTGCTTCTACTGATTATCATCGAGATTGGGTTGGTGTGAAGTCTACCGCTAACAAATAAATTTAATTTGTGTAGCCTATGCGAAGCGAAGAAGCAAGGGATTGAGCTGAAAAAAAGAAAGCCTCCATTACTAATAAAGGGCTAACGCGCAAGGGGGGGCTTTTCTTTTGGGTACAAGATCGAAAAGAATGCCCGTATGTCGAGAGACAGGCTTTTTCGAGAAAAGGTCCCATCCTTCAATCTCATGATTGGGTCGACCAGGCCAGATCATGAGTGAATAGAAAATCGAAAACGTACATAGCTGTTCCAGCTGAAATACTTGGAATAATTCTACCACTTCTACTAGGAGTAGCCTTTTTAGTGCTAGCTGAACGTAAAGTAATGGCTTTTGTGCAACGTCGAAAGGGTCCTGATGTAGTGGGATCGTTCGGATTGTTACAACCTCTAGCAGATGGTTTGAAATTGATTCTAAAAGAACCTATTTCACCAAGTAGTGCTAATTTCTCCCTTTTTAGAATGGCTCCAGTGGCTACATTTATGTTAAGTCTGGTCGCTCGGGCCGTTGTACCTTTTGATTATGGTATGGTATTGTCAGATTCGAACATAGGGCTACTTTATTTGTTTGCCATATCTTCGTTAGGTGTTTATGGAATTATTACAGCAGGTTGGTCTAGTAATTAGGGGGCGGCCGTTCGGTCGCCTATGATACTAGGACCAATAGGTCAAAAATGGGTTTGTGCCGCAGGTGTTGAACGATCTACTCTACACAGGTGTGGGCTTACAGGGCTAGGGCTCATAAACCCTTTCTTTCATTCAAAAAGAGGGCCCTGGTCGGTCACTTTTCCGGGCCGGGATCGATAGATAAGTGGAAGTCATAAAAAAGAGATCTTTCTCTTCGCACCTAAGATCAAGAGGAAGGGTAGCTTGTCAAGCTGGCCTATATAAAATATATATATATTTATACATATTTATAAAGATTCACTGTCTTTTAACCGGCTGTTCTTCTTTGTCAACGCTACTAAGGACCTATGGCTTAGCCTACCCTACTAATGTATTGTATAGTTTTTTAGAGTATAGTAGGCGAGCGAGTTATCGAAGACGCTTAGGCTAATAGAGAAGAGAGCGTCAGTGCGTAGCCTTCATTCTACTACGCTACGCAAAGGTTACGAAGTAACTTAGCTCGACGTTAGGAGAGTCAAGGGGGAAGGCCATACCTACATAGAAGAACCGCTGTTCGCTGACTTTCTAAGGTCTAACCTTTCGCTCCCCTACTGAAAAGGGGCACAAAGCCGCTTTGCACCACTGATAGACTACTTCAGATTCAATTCAAAGGGCCCTACTTAGTTAGTTTCGCAAGCCTTTGTCATTGTCAGTCAACTAAGTAGGTCGTTCCGCCCCCTGCGAATCCGTAAATCTGAGGAGCATGCCGCAACACAACAAAAGGATGGTCCCCTATGCATTTCATTCTTTCCGGAAGGGAAAAAAAAGAAAAGTACCCCCATCATGGTGAACCTCTCCTTGTGATCGGGATGAGGTAGATGCCTCCCAGCTGGGGGGCGGATCGAATCGGAGTTTCCTTAGGTAGCCACCGACCTACAGTTATCCTTAAACTTCCGTGCTTGGTGGAGAAGAAGCGAACAAAGGTACGCTCGCTTGCTGTCTTGTTCTCTGCCGCGAACTGGGATCGCTCGCCAGCTAGGTCAGATTGGAGCAAGAATTTATGAGAACATATTACCCATCTTCGGGGACAAGGGGCGGAACGACCTCTCGATCTGCTTACTGCAGCCCAGGAATAAAAACGTCGTCTAGGCTTTCCTTCTTGCTCCGATCTCCCCGACGCCTAGGACGTTGTCTGGGCCAAGAGCCATAGTGAATTGCTGTTTAAATTGTTTTTTTCTTGTTGTTGATACCGGCAAGACCCAGCCAGATGATGTCTGCTGGTTGGTAGTGAGAGGACTCGTAGTACCTGCATACCCAAAAGAAAAGGAGGCGCTGATTAAAAAACAATAATTTTTGATTTTCTTACTTTCCCTTAGCAGCGGGAAAGGAGTCTATCTATCTGCCTAGCTTTGGTAGATTTTCCCCAACGCAATCCATAGAAATTCCACGAATCCCTTGGTGGATAAGTCCGACGACTCAGCAGCTGTGCGGAATTGAGTTTATCGTCTGGTGGATCTGATCTTTAGGGGTCAATACATACCAAAAGGTGCTTTAGTGATCTTTGATGGTCTGAACAAGGAACTCTGTGTGGGGATCCATCTTGTTTTGTTGTTATTCGCATTGTTCACCTTGGTCGGAAATCAGGGTGGTTGTTCTGCGCTTTATATTTTAAGCAAGCAGCTTCATCCTTGATGATGGCCTATGGTGGTGATGAATTCGTTCATCCTGACAATGCGGTACCAGTTTCTCTCACTCGGTCCGGTTACCCTCGGATCATTCCGTCTCATCATAGGCGTATGATTCTGAAGAAGGATGAGAAAGCGGACATGCTGGTGAAGTTTTATTAAAAAAGATTCTCTCTGTCAAAGATCATTACTTTGGCAAAGAAGGTTGATAAATCAACGTTTTCTTCAAAGATCCCCACCCGATAAGATTGACGAGGTGGTGGGGCTGGTTGGTTCGATTAAGGAGAACTTTAATCGACTTATCAGTCGCTATGCTCCCTGGATAAAACGTATACCCCTTGAACAAGGCTTACGGTTTGAACCTGAAGAAGAGTTTTATTTTCTATTTGAATAAAGAGAGTATCGCAATTGTTGAATCAATTTAGACTGCGTGCGCTCCTGCTTTCAGAAAATAAGAAAGGGCTTTCCTTCCCTACTATAGAAGATTAAGTCTAGAATGCCACGCGAACTAGAGAATAGTCAGCCCCTAGAATAGTTATAGCTATCTCTTTCGATGGAACCATTCCACTCGCTCCTTTTCTATCCTCCTATAATTATTTATCTTCGAGTCCGGTTATCCGTCTTCAATTTTGAAATGGAAGTCCTTTGCTTTAGTTCCTGTAGTCAAGCTAAGGCTCTGACTCAATCCCTTGTACCGCCATGGAGGGTGTTCTTCTTCTATCTGAATAGAATGTGATTGCCTGATGAAAGCGATTCCAGGAGATCCTAGCATAGAGCTTTCTTTCTTGTGATGAAATGGATTCCAAAGAACTTGAGGGTAGGGCTCTCAAGTAGAAGGGAAAAGAAGGTTGACTTCCTCTCTTTCTTTGCATCACAATGAGTAGGCCGGGACAAAGCCTGATTTCAAAGGAAAGGGCCGGTCAGTCAAAGGAGGGGATCAGCTCTTTTCACAAGCCGGAATGAAGATGAAGCTTACAACGAGACGAGAAAGAAAAAGTCCATCTTCTAGACTCTTCAATTCACTTCTTTAGTAAGGAATTGTTTTCACCTCGCATGAAAGAGCATTCCACAGCCCAGTCGAAAGCTGCAATAGATTCGACCACATACTGGAAGGGGATTGGTAGAACTGATAGGCCTTTAGGACAGGACCGACTCTTAGCTCGTTGGAGTGCTATTTCAGATCTTGGCTTCCTAACTACTTTGAAAGGAAAGACCCTAACCTAAACCTAAGGGCAAAGCCTCTTTCAAGAAGAAATTTAATAGTGATGGAGCTACTCACAAGAGAGACCCATGCATACTAGGAAGAATAACCTGTTAACGAAAGAGAAAGAAGAGAAGAAAGCAAGTACACGATAGCTATAGATAGCTCTTCCATCACCCTATCTAGCACCCTATCAGAAAGTCCTTTGCTCAAGCCAAAAGGGATCAAGGAAGTACGAGCTAGTAAGATGGTTAGACCCCCCGGGAAGAACCCAGAGAAAGTACCTCTACAACAATAGAGATTGTCCATACAAGGACTTGAGCAGTTAAGCCCTTCCTAAGTAAAGCATAAATCAAGGACAATCAACAAAGAAAGAAGAACTCAGTAGCAACTCTTCACTTCGGAGCAAACTACCCGGGATAACGACCAAAAAGAAGGGCTGCCCAAGCACCACCTTGTGATCATAAAGATTCATATCCAATAAAATCAAAGGAAAGAGTACCTTAAAAAAAGAACCTTTAAGTATCCGGGTAGTACGCCTGAGTCGTACAATTTCGGCGATTAAAAAAGGAGTATATCCCTATCCCTTAGTGTCTTTCCACTTCCCTCGTTCAGGAACAAACCCTTCGCCTAATTCTTTTGAATCCGAATCCCGGCCCGGTTTTTCCCCACTAACCAATTACGTTACGACCACTGAACAAACTTGGTTGACGAACATGGTTTATGCGCCGCTAATGTAGCGGCTTGTCGAGCATTTGACAAACTCACACCATCCATTTCAAATAGGACTTGTCCCGTGGACACACGAGCAATCCAACCCGTAGGATTTCCTTTTCCTCTTCCCATTCTTACTTCTGTAGGTTTCCCGGTAATAGGGATATCTGCGAAAACTCTTACCCATATCTTACCATTTTTTCGGAATTGTCCGCTCATAGCACGATGGAAGTGTCCGATTATAGCCCGACGCGCTGCTTCAATGGCTCGATATGAAAGACGACCAGCTCTACAACTTTGAGTGCCATATCTTCCAAAACCAAGTTTTGTTCCGTCTGGTTTGCAACCCCTACTACATCTGCCTTTACGATATTTACTATATTTCGTACGTTTCGGATATAGCACGTCCCTTTTTTTTTTTACTATATGAAATCCACACTTTGACACCTGAGATTCCGTAACGAGTAGATACTTCCGCAGAAGCATAATCGATTTTCTGGTTAAATACATTACGAGATGTTTTTCCATACTTTCCGCATTCAGTTCTTGCTATTTCTGCGCCTTCTGATCGACCTGAACAACATATACGGATCCCCTCAACCCCTTTTTTCATTACTAATGGAATATCCTTCACTATTCTACTTAAAATGGAACGAAATGATCTTGTTTTCTTTCTAAGTTGAAAAGAGATGTCTTGAGCAATCGGAGAAGCACTTTGATAAACAGATTTGATCTTGACCGACTCAATTAAGGTATTAGTCTTTGTTCTATTAGACAACAAAGATCGCATTTTTTTCACTTCGTTCAAATAAGAGTTGTACCCGTACGGAATTCTTCTGTTTCTCAGTATGATCTCTATCATCATCTCTATTCCCTTTATCCATTCTCCTATCCTACCTAGGTCTATGAATTTATCTATAAATTCCATTACCTTATCCTTACCCATGAGGTTCCAACATTTTATCCTTAATTGACCTAGGAGTGGTTCCCGGGCATCCTCAAAAAAAAGGTGATTATACATCCCAACTCTATCCCTTGGAAAGAAAAAGGTAGCACCGAAGAAAGGAAAGAGCGAGATGGTGGTTTTTGTTGTTCCCGCGAAGCGAAGATCATTCGCCAAGCGAATGAAGTGGGTCAACCTCTTCCGATTCCGATTCCGATTTTTGGCTTCGGCCAAAGACTTTTTCTCGCTGGTCGAGCTTTCTACAAAAAAAGCGATGCGAGAACGTATTCTCTTATCTAAGCTTCTTCCCTGCGCATTCGCTCCCCCCATCGTAGATGGTTCAGCCACGCCCGGTGCCACGAAATGATTGAGAACTACGACGGGGTCGAAATGAATTTTGTTCTTTCTATTCAATAAGTATTGCATGACCGAATAATTAAAGGAGGGGCGCACTGCAGGGAGGGTCCTTTTAAATAGATGACTGCGGGACTTCTTGGGGAAAAATAACTTTAAAAACTTACTTTTTCTGAAGGAGTCGTCATTTTCTATCAGGAACGCTATGTCATTTACAACCCCGGCGTCTTTCGGATGCTTGAAGGCCCCGCTGACCCGAAGTGATTTCGAAAGATTCTTCTTTATCGATGGTGATCGGTCATGGTATCCATAGCGTTGCTTCTTTTTCGGCCAAATCAAAATTTCGTTTTGCTTCTCATCTTTTTGCTTAATGGCGTCGAGCCTGATCGACTCGACTCTTTTCCCTGCCCCCCGGCCTCTCACTTCGTTTCGTTCTTCTTCTGTATTGTCGCTGGAATGAAGACACCCGATCGGCCCGACTTTCCCAAATGCCCACCACCGGCCCTTCTCCTTTCCGGGTCTGGATTTTTCGCGTCGTTTCAGTCGTCGTGGTCGACGGGGAAGAAAGAAATGAATGAATGTTCTTTTGGGAAAATGTATAAGAATACACCTACCGAGACGAAAGCCAAAGGTGAGTCTCGCAGGTGGACGTATCGAACCGAAATAAGATCTCAGATTGACATCTTGATACACTAATTTACCATAATAATAAATAGAGTCAATGGTGACTCCCCAATTGGTGACATAGGGGGAATAGCCGCTTCTTTCTTGCTTTATAGAGGGGCTTCCATTCACCAACGCAGACTAAAAGTGCTCTCCGAACCGTGCTGGATAGTCACCCATCACACGGCTCTCAAACCCAACCTGTGTCCCTGGAGACAAAGTAAAAGCGCTTGATCCTTTGCCCCATACTTTGAGATGCTTATCCCCGCCGAACCCTTCAAGCAGCGACGCTGCTCGTGATAGGCTTAGCTTTAAGCCGCTATCGTTCGGTTCGAATAAAATAAGTCAAGTCCCCTCGGTCGGTTCGCTCAGGTGGTCTTCCCTTATCTTCTCTAACGTTCAGAGTTGTTCTGGTTTAAAAAAGGAGCACCGGCCGAGCGCCCTGAATGAATAAGAAATGGATAGCAAAGGGAATCAATGATTCTTATTCAACCGAGTTGAAGTTAGCAACATGTCGATTACACACCGGAGGTTGGTAAGAACTGAGGGACAATGCCCCCCTAACCTAGGAATAAGTGGGCCTACCAGCGAAACTACTGGTACTGGATCGGGGGTGGGGGGGGTTGGTTTCGTGCAAGGCCTTCGCAGCAGGAAGAGGCAGTTGTCATTTGAAAGGAAAGGCCCTTCTGGTTGTATAGGGTTCCAAACCAGACTGAAGCACCCTGATTCAAAATTTCTATGTTATTAGTCAAGCGCCTAAACTTATTGAAAACTAAAGCGCTAACGCTATAAGAATTTTATAAAAATAGCAACCTTTCGCCTTATAAAAGAAATAAAAGAAAACAAGTTTACTTACTAAAAAAATAAAGCGGCAACAAGCACCTTCTTTCTCAAAGTCAAGTTTCTCGCTTCTTGCTTTAGAAAGATTGCAGCGTTAGCGCTTCTTGACTAATAACATCATAGAAAGTCAAGGCTCCTCTCCTTTTCTACGAATCTACAACTCTCTTTACTGAGCGAGACTCCATCCATATCCCTACTAGTGGTTATCTTTCAAATTTTCCATTTTATCATTTGTTTGACAGCCTAAACTAGGCTCCATTTTAGATAGGTTTTCGGTCTTAATAAAAAAAATAGGTCAGGGGCGCGTCGGAACGGTCGGTGGCTGCTTAGTCTCATCCGAGAGTCTAATCTCTTTGTACTGCTTTTTGATTTTTCAAATCAAAAAGAAGGGGGTCGATTTAGGCTCCTTCCCTTCCACTGCATAGCTGCGCTAGCAGGTACTATGAGCCCTCTGTCCCACGCATCTAACCAGCTCGCGTGGTTCACCGGTTCCACCGAAAACTCTCATTTGTTGAAGCGGAGCATAGTGCGCTTTAGGCGCCGAGCGAGAAACGTCTCTTTCTTCTTTCGTTTCGGTTTATTCACTGATCTGAAACTTAGCACTTGTTTTCTTATTGATTCCAGGGGCGGCGGCGTTCTTGAATGAAGTCTATCCGAACCTAATTAGCACTTCTCAGATCAGGCTAGGCCTCTCCAGCGGAGGCTGGGCGCCGGGGCCCTGGATGCGCTAGCGATCGGCACATAGGGGGTGGTTGCCCGGGTTTCTCGGCCTGGTATCCTGCACCTCGCGTTCATGATATCTACATTCAACTGTGCCCCGGAGACACGGTCGAAGCACGCCCGCCCAGTGTGCTTCTTTCACGACATGCTCTGGTCCCGGGTGTCTTCCAGTGGTCTTCTAGCCTTAGAAGAAGTCGTGTCCGTCCCGGACATCTGCAACGTCCTCCCACGCTTTTTTATTCAACAGATATATAGGACAAACTTAAGGAAAAGACTGACCCATTCGGTGACTTTCGCGGTCGCCCTCACTAAACCGACTTGAATCTGAACTACGATTCAGATCGAGTCTTACCGAAATCGGATTTCCTTTTCGTGCCATATGCGCTTAGACTTTATTGACTTTTTCCCCTTTTTTCTTCCCGGTTTAATATTTGTTCTCGAAAGTCTTCGTTTCCGTGTAGAAGCAAACTCTCAAAATTGTTGACCAACCTTTCCTTCAATGATAGAGGCAAGAAAACTTTCAGGCTTACTATAACCAACCTCACAGATCCCACTCCATCTTTTACACCGATGTATCGTACTCTCTCGACCAGGTCATCATAAGAAAAGACTGCTAAATCTTTCCGAAGTGAGATAAGGAGGGAAGGCGCGCTACAACTAACATAACAGCCAGCTGAAAAACGCTAGCTAGCTAGGCTAGCTAGCAATGGCTTTCTCTTATAGGGGCTCGCTTCTTCAAGCTCCGCCCAACCTATACAAGGTGCTGCTCGCTTTCTCTCAGCCACCAGTGGCTTATGTAGTGGTCGGCATTCCTACGTGCTCCTCTTTGCCCCCTACTTAAGAATCCAAAGGTCACCTTTGGCTGTTGTCTTGACGCTTTGGTTACGAAAGTAGCCGGGGTCTAGGTTTATGGATGGATTTAGTCAGCGAAAGTCCCTCAAACTCAATCAATATCAACAACATGTCGTGACCGGTTAGGCTTGGTTTATTTTGTCAGAAAATAAAGTAGGTTTCGGGGGTGGGTTCATTGATTAGTACACCTCCGGTGCTGATAAGGTCGGGACCGTGGTCGTCCGTCTCCGGTTTGCCGGCCGATAAGATTTCTGAGATTGACCAGCCAGCTGGGTTGGTTTGGCTATTCCTTTCTATTGAAAAGAAGGAGTCAGCTGTCTGCGCGAGTCACCTTCTTCTAGGCTCCGCTGGACGACACGGCATTCTCGTTTAAAGATAGGCCGGCCGCACTTGTGATGGTTCCCAAAGATCCAATATGACCACTTAGGTCTACGTTGCCACGATATTGTTCTATGGAAGCGGGCGGGCTGTTAGAAGTTCGGCCCGGTTTTTTTTGGTGTCGTAGGGGAGGGATTGACCTTTTTAACGCATATTCAGTCGTACCGGCATGGCCCCACTGATTTCTTTTCGATCGGAGCATCAAGCAGCGCAACCCGGTTCTACTTGACTAAGCCCCGTGCTCGTCCAGGGAGGGAGTTTGCTTTACCCAACTCCCTTTTTGATAACAAGGCAGAAAGCCCCGACCCGACATTCATTAGTTTAGTTTCGAATGAAGAATGAAGAGTGCCCTGCCCCAGCAAGCACCTACTCCTATCAAAATGAAAAGCGTGACTTTACTAAACAAGCAAGAACAGCTCTTTACTAATAACATAGAAAGGGCTGTTCTCGCTTCTTGCTTTCTTCGCATGCTTGAGCGCATTAATATAATACATATAGCTTTACTTTAGTTTTCAATAAGGTAGGTTTCTGACTTAGTGCTTGTGCTAAGGAGCGCTTTAGAGCAAGAAAACGGATGCAGCCCTTTATTAGTAATGGAGGCTTTCTTTTTTCAGCTCAATCCCTTGCTTTGTTCTATAGTAAGGGGCCTTTTCAATAAGGCTCGCGTAGGGGCGCTCACGTTTTTTGGCTTACCTAAAATCTGATATTTAAAAGTTGGTAAAGACCCACCCCTTGTTTCAGTCAGAATGAGTCCCCGGGACCCCGGGACATTGGCTTCCGCCAACAGTGGACTATTATATATTATATATTAAATTAAGGATCGCATCCCGCGCATATTCTACATTATAGCCTGCAACTGATTCAGCTTCCGCTTCTGGGAGATCAAACGGAGCTCGATTAGTTTCTGCTAGACGAGAAATGAAGAACATAACCAATACAGGGAACAAGGGAATACCGGACCATATCTGCTTTTGCGCCATGACAATCTCACTCGAATTACGGGGACCTACACATATTAGTACAGTATACCGGGGTCCCCGGCCAGAACCACACGTGCAAGTTTCCCTGCATGTGGCTCGCCTTTCCTATAGGGCTTTCCGAGGCGCTGCCTGTGACTCAGCATGGGAGAAGGGGGCACTTTCGTGTTTAGAGCATTGTCCGAGTGAATAGGCAGCGCCTACCAAGCAAAGCTTTCTTGAAGAGGCTGGGCTGGTTCCTTTTCGGCGCCCGCATTTTCTTTAGATGTTGGGGCAAGGCAAGCCCCAGGAAAGTATAGGTTGGCTCCCAGCTCCATCTCGGCCGGCATCCTGCTCTTTTTTTAGGGGGTGGGGTCCTGGAGCTAACTACTCATTGCTTTCTTGCCCCAACCCAACCAAAGGCCGGGCCTTGGGTTGGTGAGGAGCATTGTTTTGAGGGAGAGGGAAAGCGTGGTTGACAAGCCACTTCGAGGAAGGAAGCGACTGGAGTGCTTTCATCAAATGATGCATATGGGCTGAGCCATTCCCATCCCAAGTGGTGGCCCGATTCGGCCTGGCCTGGTCGGGAAGAGATTCACATAGATACTTTTGCTATCCGGGAATCTCTTTCTATGTTAGCTAGCGGGGGCGGGCTTTCCTATGATAGTCCCGCTGCGGCCTCTGACCGTCCGTCACGTCTCATCTTGATTTGGCTATACTTATCTTTATGTAGCCAGCCATGTTAGCTTCACATGAGAGCCCTTTTTTTTAAGGCTAAAAAGGCACTCATCAGTCAGCTCGGCCCCTTTCCTATTCAGCTTTGCCGCCTATAAAATAATAAAAAAGGTCCCCTTCAAGCGGCCCCGCCTTTATTCATCTATACCAGCTGCCACGCACGACCCAATCAATAGGAACGATTTCAGCGCCCCTCTCTTCCTAAGAAGCAGAACGCGCCATCACCTACAGCCCTTTCCTCTGCCGGGGACTTCCACGAAATTAAAACGGGCGGCATCGTCGTATGCTCGACATTCATTGGTTGCCCTGGTTTATATCCCGGAGTACTCCTATGGCCGATCTGTCACCCAACCTACTAAAAAACCTAAAGGCTTGACCCCGTCCCGTTTGGAGAATGACCCTTATGGCATGGCTTAGTCAGTTATTCTCGCAGTTCAGATAAGATTCGGACCGCCACTTTTCTGAAAGCATGGTTCTTGCCTTCCTCTTTCCTCCCTCCTTGGAGCTCGTCCATTCGTTAGGTGATCCCTTGCTCTCACGTTCGAGTGTTTG
>WOCE01000046.1:147500-155000 GCA_009771035.1 Lupinus albus
CGGTGAAGTAGGCACGGGTATCAACGTCTAAGCCCACAGTAAACATATGATGAGCCCAAACAAGAAATCCAAGAACACCTATACTGATCATGGCATAAACCATGCCTAGATACCCGAAGACCGGTTTTCCCGAAAAAAGTAGAAACGATATGACTTATGATACCGGATCCAGGCAGAATGGGAATATACACCTCTGGATGACCGAAGAACCGAAAGAGATGCTGGTATAAGATGGGTCTCCCCCTCCTGCGGGATCAGAAAGGTTGTATTAAAGTTTCGATCGGTTAATAACATTGTAATTGCCCCTGCCAGTACCGGAAGTGATAATAAAAGTGGGAATGCTGTTACTGGAACGGACCACACAAAGAGGGGTGATCTATGCATAGTCATTCCAGGTCCACGCATGTTGGAGATAGTTGTTATAAAATTGATAGAACCTAAAATGGATGAAACACCAGATAGATGAAGACTAGAAATTGCTGAATCAACTGCCTCCTCCAGAATGGCTGGTAATACCACTTAAGGGCGGATAGACCGTCCACCCAGTGCCGCTACCCACTTCTACTAAGGCTGAGCTTAATAGGAGCAAGAGACTTGGTGGCAACAACCAGAATGAAATATTATTTAATCGTGGAAATGCCATGTCAGGTGCACCTATCAGAATCGGAACAGACCAATTACCAGATCCACCTATCATCGCCGGCATAACCATAAAAAAGATCATTAAAAAAGCGTGAGCCGTTATTAAAACATTATAAGTTGATGATTCCCACCAAGAATTTGATCGCCGGGTCGTGCTAATTCCATACGAATCAATACTGAGAAGCATGTGCCCATCACTCCAGCAATGGCACCGAAGATGAAATATAGAGTCCCTATATCCTTGTGGTTAGTGGAGAACAGCCATCGGACCGGATTTGTCATAAAATTGAGATTCTTTCGTTTCCTTCCTTATCAGAGAGGGGCCCCTTCTTAGGGCTTAGGGAGCGGGGCTTCTTTATTGAAAAAGGGGGGAGTGAGAGGGGAAGGAATAATTTAAAGATGGGTGGGGAAGGTCCGGAAAGCCCTCACTTTATTGATGGGAAATTTTTATCCCCTTTTCTTTCCTCTCAACCCCTCTCCCCCCGGTTATGTTATGGAAAGGGTCAACGCAAGGATCTTACTTCGAAGCAATCTCTGGACTTTTCCCTTATCCGAACGGGTCTTGCAATAAAATAGGATTTCATATTGAGCTCCAAATATACGTTATTGGGATAGGATGGTTCCTACTAGCTCTCCCCCCTAAGAACCGCACGTGCGAGTTCCCCCGCATACGGCTCAAGTGGCGAAGGTTTGAAGACGCTCGACCCTTCTATATTATATAAATAATTAAGGCAAGCAAGGTAAACAAACCCCCACGCCTCCTATTTCTTAAGGGGGGGCTTTTCTTTGACGAAAAAAAGAAAGCCTCCATTACTAATAAAGGGCTGCATCCGTTTTTCTTGCTGGGAGAGGAACGAATCCTTCGCGCTTGGTAAGCGCTTCGCTGTAGCCAAGCTTACTGCTAGCCTATCGCCTAGAGCCAAGCTTCGACCGCGACTGCTCGTCGCCTCTGGGCGCCTTCTTCCGTCACCCGAGATCCAAGTCAGCACCGGCAAAGATCTCTTGATTCCTCGCGGCCGGGCCGGCTTGGAAGCAAGCTACCTTTCGCCTATCTCACCCCCTTTCTTATTGCGAGACCTAGATCATTGACTGTCTGGCGATAAAGAGAGGCCACATTCTCGTCGGCGATACAAACATCGTCTCCAAGAATGGCCATACCTAGTAAAGCGCTTGTCCTGGGTACACCTTCTCTGCACAAGAAAACATCACTTAGTGATGTGTTAAAGTTAAGAGAGGCCAAGAAGACAGAAAGCCAAGAGGTTGTCCTACTCTAAAGAATACGACACCTCGAACTGAGCGAAGAAAGGGTACTTCAAAGATAGATCTGCTGAAGATTGCATCTAAACAATCTCCAACAGACTTACCAAATTATAATAAGGTTAGTCTGAAGACTGAGGGGCCACCTATCGGTGGCAGACTTCAAGTCAAAAGAAGAAACCTTACTGAAATTTTATCTATCCAACGAACGGTCGGAGCTGATTAAAAGTTCCATCCATTGGAATAGACCGAAGCGTGTCCATGAAGAAATCATGAAGAGGCTTCAATACCCTTTGATTCACAAAGTGACCTATGGCGAATATCCGTCTCTTACCAGCGCCAGCCTCGGTAGATTGCGATAGTCTACCAGGGGAGCCTGAGTAAATAGACTCACCGAAGTGTCTAGACCCGAAAGAGAGTTGATGGTACTCTCAGCGGTCTCTGTAGACCATGGAGATCTCTCTTCATTCTTTTGGTCATAAGGGTATCGGATAAAGGGCGACCATAGAGGAAAGCCTGCATCATAGTAAAAAAAATGGCTATGGATGTACAAACCAAACGATTTCATGACGCAGATGGTAGGGTAGAAGATTCCTCCACGCTTTCACCTTTACGGCCTCCACGAAGGTCTCGCTTTCCAAGTTTTCTCCCAACGTACGTACCCCTTGTGTCAAGGGAGTTGAGATCAAACTTGGAAAGTACCTTGGGATCAGGTCTTTAGATAAAGCGACAATCTCCTTTATTAATTGAGACTGTCTTGGCAGACCGGTGGAAGGGGTGACTATCGATTTCAATATCGATCTGTCAATCCGTTTCGCCAGGCGAATAGCCCGACAAAGACTAAAGATATATATGAACCCATAAGTCGGCCTTCTGATCCTTCTTCAGAATCATTTTGCGATGGAAGGAAGGTATAATCTTAGGGTATCCTGACCTCGCTTCATTAGATAGGGACACTGGCACAGGTAATAAACTGTGCGACTGACTGACCCCTGCATACGCTTGCTTACAGCAAGTAGCTGCTTGTTTTAGATAGAAAGCAGTAAAAAGAGGGCCAGATCGTCGGTTTAACTGAATTACCTTTTTGGCAACGAGGTATGCTCCTATACAGAGTTCCTTGGTCAGACCGTCGGTAGCTATTATTTATTAGTCTTATCTTTTTATAGATAGATACTAATAGCCCAAGATTTTCAAAAATCTTGTGCCATTTGATGGTCTTAAGAGACAACAGTTTGTCAAAGAAATACCTGGAAGAATTCATTTTCATGTCTTTCCTTATCAGGTTTGGGTACCTGATGCAGAAGTAAGTCATTGGACTAACCTCCACTGGGATGGCTTCCAGATCACCGCCCTCAAATGTCAATACTAAAGTATAAGACATTTGCGAATCCAACCGGATTCATTTGACAAACTGGTGTCTCTTAATAAACACCAAAACTAGCCTAAACGACTGAATGTCGCATCAGTCGTGGGGGGGCACCTAGTTAACCAAACCAAAGAAATAGGACTCCATGAGGCGAACAAGGAGTGAGGTTAAACAACCAAATGTTGAGATAGAAGACCCAGATCTCTCCGGATCTGTATCTCGCTACCGATTGTTCGCCTCATGGGCAGTCGGCACCATTTCTGGCAATCCGACCGCAAAGGGTGATTCATCCCTTACACCAACTGGGTGTAAAACCCCAGTCGATGCCACCCCCTTTCTTATTATTAGTAAGATAGGTTGCCCCTTTCCCCTTTCTCTAAGAATAAGGTAAGCATCCCTCACTGCCGATCGCCTTCAGCTGGGTGAGCCTTCGCTTTTTGGATCGTCTTCTGCCCAATGTCAATGTGGTAACCTCCCGTTTTTTGTTCCCATTGGGTTTACCTTGTTTACAGGTCGACCCCGTGGCAGCAAGAAATAAAATGCGATCTTGTGCTATACTCCGGTGATCTCTTTCCTACCGAGGCACGCAAACCCCCATCGTGTCCCAGATCACATTCCGTAAATCGAAAGGGGAAGCCTACTCATCCATCAGCTCCTCTCGTAGATCGGTGCGGTTTTACGAAGCGTCTAAGCACAGTTCACTCGCGTTGATCAATCAAGAGCTTTGCCGCCACTCCTTAAGGTTACCTTTAGTATAACTTCTTGCATTCTTTCCCACGCTTCATACCCCCCCATTTCTTCTTAAGGTAAGGTAAAGGGCCAGGCATGGTGGGGTAGGAGCATTCTGCCGGCAATCTTTTTGGCTTGACCAAGAAGTCTTATGTCCTCCGAGTCGCACGGCGTTTTAACCGAAAGAACTTCTTGCGCAATTCATGCGTTTCTGTTTTTATGACCAGAACTTTTTTCTTTATTTCCATTTCAAATTGTTCTCTGGACTTTTTATCAATATGAGGTGATCGTAACACAGTATATAAGACTCGTGATTCAGGCAATCCAATCTTCCGTGTGTAAGGCGGAAGCCCCCCAAAATGGTTTTCAAAAAATGGGTGATCAAAAGATCGAATCACTATGCGTATCTTGGTGGTCGTGACTTTTGGTGGTCTTTCTTTTTGGCTGACTCCTCTTCCTGTTCTATTGATCAGAAGCATCCAGTAGCACCATTAAGTAGAAAGAGTTAAGCTACTAAGCTAAGCTGCTGTTGGGGAACTCGGTAGAAGCGATTTGCCGCTTCCGCCTCTCTAGGCTTCACAATGGCTCCCCCCCCTATATAGATAGAATTAAAAATGAGTCTTCTCCCCTCCACTATAATTATTAATATAATAAATCCGAAAGGAATTAAAAATTCCGAAGGATTACCATTTTGTTTGAGCAGGGGGCTTCGAGTCCTGTGTTGACAAAGATCAGATAGGATCCTGCTGTGATCCTCGATCTCTTCCTGAATCTTGATCAACGTTCTATCGATAATTCAATTAAAGATCGAGTCCAGGGAGAATGCTGCTTTTAAAATAAACTAATAAAGAGAAAATTCCATGAATTAGGAGACCAAATCTAATCCCCCAATCCATCTCTCATTAGCGAAAGCTACCTAGTTTTGCTGAAGCTCTGCCAGTATAGCACGCTTTTTTAGTGTCTTTATCTATATTCGCTGAACACTTCCAATACCTCACCACACCGATTTCACAGCTCGATTAGAGCAGCTCGACTTTCTTCGCAGCTTTCGAGCCTTATTTTGTCTTGCTTGCTCTTATTTAAAAAAATAAATTGCTTGAGCGGCTTTAAAATAAAATCTGACCTTGAGCATAGCAACGGCAGGAGTCTTTCTTAGTGCAATACCTTCAACAACCCTTCAAGCGTGCGGGCGGCCCTAGCTAATCTAATAAAGTTGCGAGATTGAAAGGTCCAAAGGACTAAGCTTCACCCAGTACGCAACTCGGTTTTCCGCCCGAACGACCCTAGCGTACAGAAAAGAAGTAGTCCTCTTCAAAACTAAATTTCAGTCCTAGTAGGTGCGATATTGAAGGCCTTCACGGGCTTACTTAGTGCTTGTGCTAAGGAGTTCAGGGCTAAGGGCTGGAGCGTAGGAAGCATTGGCTATCAGAACCCCCGGAGGGAACTAACTCCTTTCTTGCAAAGCAGCTTTATGAGAAAGAAGTTGTCTGTGTATTGGATCCGCTCTTCTGTTAGCATGAACATTCATTATATTCTATTCGTCTTATTTATTCTTAAGAGAACCCCCCACCCGAACCATTCTTAAGACCACCAAGCTCTCTCGAATTAGTTCTATTTTTTCTGCTTTCGAGAGAGACTGGGGGCAAAATCTCCTCCTAACTAATAAGTGAAACTTTGTGCCTAGATCGTCCTGAAGACGGATGCGACGGGAAGAAGTGGCATTTGGAAGTGTTGCTGACTTAACATTTAGGTTTCGGCATAACAAAGCTTGCACTGTCTTTTCGCACTTAGGCGCACAGCGTGCCATTGGTAATGATTCTACTACGGTGCCACAAATTCGCAAACTGATCCTAAGTAATCGTTGTTGTTCATTAGATTCCGGAGGAACTACTTCGTTAGGATTGGGGAATTGCTGCGATTCTTCCTGAATAGCCTGGATTCTCCCGTCGAGAGTAACTTTGAAAGTATTACCTAAACTCTTCCGACTTAATATGATGAAGCCTATAAAACAACGAGCTACTATCATTTCTTCATTATAGATTGAGATCTTCTTCGAACTTAATGCACAAATAGATGGAATAGCAGCAAATAGCATCTTTTTAGCTTGCATATTCGTGGAACTAAATCTTATTTAGAAAGGTTCTCTCTATCTTTCAGCAACTGAACGGGAAGTGGTTTAGGAAAGGACTTTAGAATCAATCGGATGCGCTCGCCCAGCGAGAAAGGCCCTGACCCTGCCAACCAAGTCAAAATAAAAAAGAAAGAAGAGAACGAAAGGGTTTACTTGCTTACTTGTTAGAGTCAGGAGAAAAGATAACTTCGTATTTTGGTAATTCTCTAGGAGTCATGTTTAACCTTGAATGCTATTAATAAATTCTACAGCAATAGTCCCTCGGACTCGGAAAGTTATAACGAAAATGGCTAACCCAATAGCTGATTCCGCAGCTGCCACCGTTGAAACCAATGAAGCAAATGATTGACCCATCATATCATCCGAAGAAACGGAAAATACCAAAAAGTTCGAATTCACAGCTAATAACATTGATTCAATTGGCATTGACATAATAGGAATATTTCGTCTATTAAGGAGGATTCCCCGAATACCTAAAATAGAGATGATCATAGAAAATGTAAAATATTTGATAGGATCCGTTTCGGAAACGTGGAATGGAAGAGAAATTCAAATGTTATATAGATTAAGTGACCTCATACACTATGTATTTTAGGACCTAAAATACATAGTGTATGAGGTCGATAAATGAGAAAATATCTTCGCATAACCAAGCATTTTGGCCATGTAAGATTACATCCGTATACACGGATGTGAGAAAGCCCGGACTGTCAATACGATCGTCGGAAATCACTGCCCGAACAAGGTCGGGCATCGTCCATTCGGGAGGTAATTGCCTCCCGCTTCTCCCAACCCACTTGGTGGATTCATCACAGATTTTTTGCAATACCTCTTCACACTCAGGTGGAGCGCTTTGCGCGTCCGACCTCGTCGAAGAGGTACTTGACGAGAAAGACAGACTCGCCTCGTTTTCAATAATAAATTCCCAATCACTGGGCGTTGGATTTCCCCACAGTGTGAGTGAATAAAAATTTTGCATAATAAGTAGTTCTCAATTTACTTCCGCTTCTTTTCTTGCTCTAATTTTAAAAAAGGAAGAAAGACTTCTTTGTTGTAAATCGCCAGTTGGGTTTACCAACCAAGAAAGACATGGGAAAAGAAGGATGCACAAAGGAACCATGGCAAGCTACTGGAACGAACCTAATTCAACAGACAAGAAAAGCACTTCTTACTGGCTGGGTGAAGGGCAGGGCAAGAAGCTAATAGTACCGGCTCAATAGCTGCTCAGAAAGGTTCTAGTCAGGGCATCATCCCCTTATTTACTTGAAAGGTTCAGTGTTCAAGGAAACCCTGGCGAATAGAACGAGTGTTAGGGGAGTATGGAATCCCCCTTCTGACTCTTCTATTTTTTACCCGCTGCTGAAGTGACGAGGTT
>WOCE01000046.1:160000-187500 GCA_009771035.1 Lupinus albus
ATTAATATTAATAAAAGGCATCGACTAGGTGGTTTCCTATCTAGTTGGTGGAGAGAGTCTAACCAACTCCCTCGCATAAATAAGGATTGCCTGATTCTTATGTCTAGGGGCCATAAACCGATAGAGGTGAGTAAATTTGTGCATTCTGGAAGGGGAAAAAAAAAAAGAGTCAATTAGTCAGCTAATTACTGATTAACTGCTCACCAACATTTGGTTTATCAACCCCACTCCTCGCACAAGGAGACCTTGGTTAGAAGGTGCCTTCCCTCGGACGGTGAAACATCCGTTCGTTTAGGCGAGTCTTCACGTTCCGTTTAGAGGATAAAGTTTTGTTTGTCCAACAGCAGTGTTGGACGTCTGGGGTTGGTTCACTGCTAAAGCCCTTCCCTCAGGACCGGACCGTGATTCGGAATCGGAAGAAGTGGCACATTAGTCCAAAACTAACTAACTGTGGATCTGTGCGAGACACCTTCAAGTGCCTTGCAACGACAGGAGCATCCAAGAAGTATTGGAGGAGAACACCCGGGTCGACAGCAACGATATTATACCATAAAACATAGTTAAGCCACTGGGCCATCCAACCCTTAACTTAATCAAGGTATACTCAGTAATCCACGCCAGATAGTCGCTAACATAGAGACTATCTGGAGGGACAATGAGATCCTTAGGCTTGTAAGCCTCCCGAAGCATCTGTATACGATTACCTCGGAGATAAGGGTCCAATGGTTTCCCACGGCCTAACTATCTAAGGGCATAGACCGTTTAGATCGCTAAGAGCCTCCGACTCCGAATGCGAGGCGAGTGTCGATGTGGCAGCGAAGAAATAGTCCGATAACCGAAACCACCTCTTCCTTCTAACGGGGCCTTTATAGCTGGTAGTTTAACCTACCAGTTATAAATGTTTCGACGGATCGCCCCGAGTATTTCTACTCTATCATCCGCCGCTCGCGCTCGTCGACGCCATTCTTATAATGGTCTATAAGGTATAGGTAAAACTATCCTCCACAAGAAAGTGGATAGTCCTTGGGGATAAGACAGAAGGCCAGATGACCGCAAGTAACTTGTTCCATAGATATCGAACCCACGAGCATTCTTGTTTATACACATTAGATGTTATATAAACAATGTACTCGGGTTTGTTTGATAGCTAATGGATAAGAACCGCGGACAGCTAGGTCCCTGCATGGACTTCCTGGAAGAACATAAATGACATCACTGTGGTTGCTTGTGACATCAACACGAGACGAGATGTTGAGTTGGCAACAACTCTCATCATGTCGAGTGGTCACATCAACTACAGGAAGACATCTAAGATCTTCCTTAAGAAGCATACAGACAACATCGTATAATCGAAAGATGACACCATACTTGTAGGTATCTAAATCTACCTTAGGTATGTGCCACGTTCTTATATACAATGGTGCATCCATAAAATCCCGTATAGTCACACCAGGCGACAATGCCACTTCCGCGTACCATTTTCGGTATTTAAGATACATACATCTTTATCCAACCCTGATATAGAGTATACTCCATGAGTTCCTCATGATCAGAGTGTAGAAATAAATCAGAGGGAGGTAATACTAGATCTTTTGGAACGTACTGTTCTCGAAGAAAAGCGTCCTCTAATTTCAGATGTAACTACATTACCAACAATGGTTTGTAACCACAGATCACACGGTAATTTACCGTATAATCTCATTATCAAGAGTCTTTTAGCACGTTTTACCGTGTTTAGGACTCATCAGACGCCTTGATGCTGCTCTAAAACCTAATCCGGCTAACCGCAATTCTGTGGATAGACGAAGAGGTCCGTCATGGGTGAGACAAAAGTAGTACCACCCAATTGGAGAAGCAGCTGCTACCAGTTTTCGGATTGATAATGGTGACACATCACGTGTCATATTACGAATCCGAAACCGTTTAGCAAACTCCACTGCGCCTAATGGCGAAACTAAAGATTTCGACCTTGATACCTCTACACCCAGTTGGTCCAAATACTTAGTGTAAAGGGCAGCTACTTTATCATCGGCGATGACTAGATGCTTTTCATACTGAGGTCGAGGTTGTAGGCCCCCCTGTGTGTAAACTTCTTCCACATGGGAAGGGAAGGAGCTCTTTTGCTTTTGGGGACATGTAAGACAGCCTAGCAGATCCTTTTTCATGTCCATCAAAGGTGATCCGGGAAGACGATTTCCGACATTCACCATCAAAAGGAGGGGTATACTTCTGTCCATGCCTGTTTCAAGTTCCTTATCACCCATATGCCTATTTTTCAAGAATAAGGGCTTAGCCTTTGCTCGAATGCCTCTGGCAACTAGTTCCCTTGCTGATTTGATTCCACTCCTTCATGCCATTCTATTGTTTGCAAACGAGTGAAAGGCGGAGTGACTAGGCTTTGGATTCGACAGTTGGGATAGGAATTCAGCCAATCTTTCCCATTTTCAACCAAAAATCCCGCTTTCTTACTATATGGTTATACTGCTTCTAAAGAAAGATAAGATAACTGGGTAAAGTAATCGTATTGTATTCTATACCAGGGAGAAGCTAAAGTCCAAAACGATTCCTCTCCTTGTCAAGCAGAAAATCCCTAGCCATAGCTTTCACTGTCTTACTCGCTGGCAACTGCCACTGCAAGCAGAGGGGCTTCAGGGATTACCTCAGCTCTTTAAAGGAAAGCGAAGGGTCAAATCCAATCTTGGAGAAGGCGAAGGAATGGAGACAGGCCAATAGGGACAGCGGTAACGGGAGTTCGAGTAAAAGGCTGGCTTGTAGTACGAAGGTAGGAGTAGGAGTTTTTTTCGGGAAAGGATGGAGTTCTTTCTTTTTAGTAGGAAGGCAAAGTAGCTGAATCAGCTGCAAGCTGGACTGACTAAGTGCAATGCTCGGAAATCTTCAACTGGGCTTGAAAGCGTTCACTAAATGAAAGCTTGCTTGGCATGAAGTACGCATTCAGCTAATGGCATTTAGGTTTGGCATGCTTTGGAATCTAGTGAATAAGTGAGCATTCAGCTTTGGCTGTCATATCTTTCTTCTCCCCCTCTCGAGACAACAAAAAGAGGTAGCTCCAAAAAGTAAGATTGGCTTAGCGTCTGATAGCTTTGACAAAGAGAGCAATAGACTCCCCTGCTTCACCTGAACCCTCTATTCATTCAACAGAAGCCAGGGGCTGATTGAACGTAATGGGTTGCTGCATCTCATGCGATTGGAAGAGCACGAGAAGGACAAGCTACTGACTTGAGACTTCCTGTTCTATTGGAAGAGAGATGAGATTCCTTAATTGAATCGGGGAAGCACTTCCCTTTTCCAGCCTGAGAGTTCTGTACTTTCTGCCTTCAAGCCCAGTTTAAGCTTCCACGCATGTAAGGGCGCGGAAGAAAAGAAGAGCAGCCTTTAGGTAAGGAAGGACAACCACGGGAGAGGGAAAGCACTCGGTCCAATCCAACAGAGAGATAAATAAAGGAAAAGGGGAGCCTGCAACTGGAATGCAGAGAAAGGGGGTTGATCAATAGCATTGCTGATTGATAAAAGTCTGTAGCCAGAACCGTCGATTGAGAGGGATCACCTTCTCTCATTGATGAGGATGGAACAAGATGATGAAGAAGGCGGCGAAAGTATAGAGGAAAATCTGGGAAGAGAACAAGGAGATCTCTGAAAAGGGGAGGCAAGGAAGTAGTAGAAATGTTGAAGAGGAGACAACCCGCTCTTGAACTTAAGACTATGCGCGTCGCGTGCTCGATCTAGCAATTGTTTTGATGAACTGTCATTAAAAAAGAAAGAAGAGAAAGAAATGGGAGTTGGCGCCTACATAACAGGTCGCTTGCTTACCAAGCCATCCTGGCTTTTCGCTCCTCCAGTTCGATTCTTATTATTATTGACTTGACTTATAATTATAAAAACTACTTACTATAAAAATTAAAGACGATCGATTATCTACCCAAGAAGATAGAGAGTCCCACATACGAGAAAAGGTCACAAATAGAGTTGAACCAAGTAAGATTGCAAAGGCATAATGATAGTAGGGTCGGGATATCCCCGCCCTCCGAACCGGACGTGAAGGTCCCCCCTCATCCGGCTCTCTGCAGGGGAATCTCCACTCACTGCTTCCCCTAATATCCTCCCTTTACTTTACCACATCATGGGGGTTTACAGGAGATCCCAGAGGCTCGCTCGGACTCGGACAGGCAGCTATACCATACCTTTTGACTCAACTCTACTCTAGTAGTCACTGGACTCACTATAGTAGTCCGTCCGGCTGCTCTTGCTGAAATCATTACTCTTCATTCTCCCGTGCTCTAGCAATTGCGCTCCCTAGACCACTACCATGTAGTTAGGTAGAGAAAAAAAATCCGTAGTGACGGGAATCTGGGGATCCCTATAAATATAAAATTTTAAGAATATATATAGAGAAGCTACCTTTCTCTCACTCAATAGATGTATCTGGTCTGGTACGGTACAGTACAATACGAGACGATGGAATGCAATGGGATGGATGGTAGAGGGCTGCCTGCGCCCAAAAGCGATGATTCACTTGTCCCCTTGTCCATAGGGACCTCGTGGCATACAACCGAAACGACTCCCGCTATATAGCCGCCCCTATCTCTCTTTTTACAGCCTCGTGGACGGACTAAAGAAGGGAAGTTAAAGAACGGGGCAGTGAAGGCTCGAGAAGTAGACAGCAAGCTTTTCTCAGCCCCCTTTTCTATTATTTATTATTATTATTAAAGCGCTAGCGCGCCCCTATCTCTAATCAGTATTAGGGGCGTAAGCACTTCTTTTCTGTACGCTAGGGGATGGGATTCATTCACTTGCATTCCTGCTAGCACTACAAAAAGCTCCGGTCTGAACGCCCCTACTACTGCTTTGCAGCCTTTCCTCGGGTTCGTAGAGTCGGGTTTCCCGTTTACCCACAACGGAGGAGCCGCCCCCACCAGACCAGGCAGGCGGCCACGGGTCATAACGCACTCTTCGCACAACAAATCCACTTTGAAGTTGACTTATCCGCTCGGCCAATCGTCGGAATGTGTACGAGATACCATAAGGGCCCAATATCTCAATAGCACCTTTGTCTAAAGCTTCGAATGAGACTTCATATCCGAAACGCAGGAACGATCTGACTATAAAGTCATTCAAAACTTGATCGAAGAACCAGCGTTTATTGAAGAAGCTATAGAGTCGATTACTAAAAGTACTCGTTTGAAAGGCTCGTTGGAATTGATCCGCTACGGGATTTACATTATACGCAACAGAAGCACCTGAAGTACTAAACAGAATAGGTATTAGTTTGGTAATGGTTGGAGCAGCAAACTCGGATTCGGCAAGAATCTCATTTTTTGGTAGTACGAAGGGGGAATTGGCCCAAAAATTGGATAGGGGTCAAGACGCAGCCCCTACTCACTTATGCGCCGGCGGCTGACTCAAGTGCCCCCCGAACCGCGCGAAATGGTCGCCTATTACACGGCTCACTAACTCTGCCTGGGGTGTGGGGGTACCTCTTATTCGTCGGCGGTCCGGCGCACCCCTACTCACTTAAAGGATGCTGCTTAATTACTAAGGAAATTCTTTATTAATCTAGAGAGTTCCCTTTCGTTAAGCGCATCGAGCCAGGAGTGGACATCATCATCTGCAGACAAATCCAGATCCTCTTTCATCATTAGCTTAGCTAAAGTGGAATAGTATGACTGGCTTTCCGGAAAATGAGACGAAACCCGCTTTATCAATAACTAACTTATCTATCTTTGGCCACTGAAAACCGTACGGAAGCCTGACTTTGGGGTATAGGGAGAGATTATCAAGATCTGCAACATCATACTTGTTGTCCCTACTCAACTCAACTTATTAACTGCCCGTTCAAGGCGACTGATCTTCTCCTTCCGATTCCTCTTCCGATTCCGAATCAGAGGATCGGACGGTTGTGGTGGGACGTATGGCACTATCTGATTCATGGGAGTGAGAGCCAAGGACACGGCCGGTACTGCAGGAGGTTTTCTTCGCGTTTGTACGTTATTTAAATCATTCTAGCCTTTCGCTTTCTGCCCTAGGTTGTGAACTCGACATGGCTTGCGGGAATATGGGGTTTAAAAGTGAAGCAGGTGACATATATAAGATCGAGCGCGTGGATCTGTTAAAAAAAACCACTAGGAGAGTAGCTTAGATAGTATGCCTCGACCGGAAGCCTGATCGCTCTAGGCTGTCTTTCCGACAGTGCAGTTTACTTAGCTTAGGGGAGTCACGTTTTTGATAAATGAAAAGTGGATCGATCCGCTTCTCCTTAAAGAAAAATAAAGTAATAAAGAACTAGCCTAGTGGAATATGTAGTCCGGATTACGGTAGCAGTTCCCCAATAACGGTTACAGCAGGTCTCTTAGAGCCAGTTCTAGTAATAAGGATTCTAACTATTGGAAATATTTATTGGTAGTACGGGGGAATCAGCTTCATTCAATGCCAGCATCTCTCTCAGCTGCAAGAAGATCAACTGCATTGCCAAGCTCCAACTCTGCTTTTAGCTTTAGTCGGCTGAGCTACTCTCCTCCTGGAGTTCGGAATCGGCAAGAGAGAAGAGGGACGTACTTAACAAGGAAGTGGAATCAATCCCGTTTGCTACAGGATTATTTCGATCTGGTAAACCCCTTTTTACTATAAAGTAAAATCTCAGTTTGAAACTCCTAGCTCAAACTAACAGCGTATTGTCCCATCTCCTAGCTCAAACTAAGAGCAGTTTTGGAATGAAACTTCCTCCCTATTCCTATGGGTCGAGTGAGCTCTTGCTTCTCCGCTTCGAGTAGCCGACTCGCCCTTTCTTACCAGATATTTGATTCCCTAAAAGATGCCGAGCCAAGATTCGGACCAGGTGATTTTCTTCCTCTTCCTCTAGTTAGGCATAGTCCGAATTAGCTCGTCAGTGGTAGAAGCTGGTTCATCGGCTTAAGCCAGTCAATCTATCCAAAGAGCCTACCCTACGCTATAATAGATTAAGCTCCAGCTGCGCTTTGCTGATTTCTTTCTCAATCCTGAATCCGAACTTGCAACTTTAATCACGAAAGACGCTTTCTCAGTATCTATTCAATTCGGACTTCATGCTCACTTCAGAAATGAAGCTAATAAGGCCTAAAGCTGAGCGACGAGTCCAGTCCCAAAACCACACCTGGCATGAGAATCAAGCGAAGTAGAGCGATAAGCACACTATCGATTGATCCAAAGAAGCTTAACGACAACTTCCATTCCTGGCCCAGAAGGAAAGAGACGAAATCCCTTGCTCCATCAAAGGAAGCTAATGGGCCGCCCTTAGAAAACCATGAATCTTAACCCTAGTGAAGGTAGTCGATGAGAGGAATAGGTGGTTTCCAAAGGATAGAGTCATTTTATATGACGCTCTATCTGTATTGGATGGATGCCTTAGCTGTGGGATAGAAGGCTTTTCTTTCAAGTCTTCTTTTCTTTGATCGCCCTTTGTAGTTAGTCTAGGGCCTTGACTTGAACACTTCGCTGAAATCATGTAGAAGAGGTCATCCCTTAGTGGACTGATTAAACCTTGTAGCATAGCTTGTTTTGTTGCCCTTAGACCGGTCTCCCCTCATTCATGCCTTCCTTCAAGGCCTATTCTTTTGGATATCCTTGTTCCCCTCTTTCCTGGAACATCCTTTTATTCTGATTGATTGATGGGACTTCTGTCTGAAATCCCTTGACCTAACCTCTCCTTGACTTGCCGCAGCCAAGTCTTCCCCAACCTCTCCTGATGTTCTTGGTGAGCTAGCCAGCCTGTCATCCACCGCCCCAACTGTGATGGTCGTCCCCCCTTCGGCTAGTTCTTTCACAAGTGACCCTGTCTTCCATCTGCTTCTTCCTCCTAAGGCTTTTTTCCCCCTAGCCAACCAAACCAAGTGGTTCTGTCTTTCTTCTAGTAGGTACTCTAGAGGTCTTCAGCCCCATGTTCCACAGATGGACAGCCGGGGGACGACAGGACCGGGTTCTATCTCATGATGCTGCTGCTACGCTCATTTGGTCGAGCAAGGTCTTCCCTTGTCTTCTATGTATGGCTGGCTCTTCTTGATCTTGAGGTCATGGGCTAACTCGACCGGACCATAGGGAGAGGGGTTCAAGATGCCCTCGTCTAAGTCTGTCTATTTCTTTCTTTGCTTTAGGAGCTCGTAGGTCTCAAGGGTTGTTTTCCAACTCGACCGGAGGACTCTGTTGAGATGTCAACTGCTAAGGGAACGTCTTCCGGATCGATCGAAGAGGGAGGTGAAAAGAAGAAGTTTAGTATATCATAGCTGACCGCAGGTTGGAGAATCTCCGCTTGCCCTGTTGAAACCTCACCCTATGTCAGCAGTGAAGTCTTGCTCGTCGAAGACGTAGAAATGAAACTGTGTAGATAGAGGTGAAGGTTATCAAATGAACAACTTATCAATCCTCGTAGTCGATTGTTTTTGTGGAAGATGTACCCCGGCCCTGTATCATGAACACATGAAGGGTACGGCATCGGGTCAAATAGGAAGAATTCTCCAAACACTAAAATCCTCGTTGGACGGAAAAAGGAAGGCGAAAGCCTATCTATAACTAGGGACCGCCAACCCAGACTTTGATCAACAATAGGCCAACTGCTTATTCTGGTAGTGAAAAGAAAGCCCATACCTAACTCGCTATGCTTACAGCTTGGCACGGTCCCGTGCTATGCTACGAGATTCTAAATACCCTTCCTCGCCGCCACCTTCCTTCTGAGCCAGCCCGATTGGAATCTTTTACACTTTCGTTATCTTTCTTTTATTGATCCAGCCTATACCTATTTCCTCTTGCTTCGTGCGGCCGGGCCTTTACCTCATAGAACAGAAATCCTGTTTAGGAATCTAGCAGCCATCAAGACTGAAGGCGAGTCAAGAAGGAACGGAGAGTTTACAATTCACAACCTGGCATCCCACACAGAAGACGATTTTGATTTGATAGCAGACTTTATTTTGTGCCAAAGGGAGTTATAATGTGCTTTGGTTCACGTATATCCCTATATAGATAGGCTCTGTAGTCGGGCTTAAGCCAGTTTCACCGAGGGTTTAAGCAGTGATTAGGTACGAGCAATAGTCTGATTAGGATGATGCTGGAACTGCGCTCTCTATTAAGAGCAGAAAAGACTGATCACTAAAGAGATACACTGATTTAGTGTGTAGTTCCTTTGTGCCCAGAGGACTTGAAAGAGCTTCCTTAGGATTCTACCTCAATTCAAAGTCGTAAGTCTTTCGCTTGCCAACTTAGGAGTACGGGGCTCGTTGGTCTTGGTTTCGATTCCAGAGATCGAGATTCGAATTAGCTCTTTTCGAACTAAAAATAAAGTGAGGTGAGTGAGCAAGCAACTTCCTAAAAAATGGAAATAAAGGAGAGTTCTTTCACTTCCGGGAATTAAGTAGAGGATCCCGGCTTCCCTATCTGATGATTAGGATGATGCCTGAACTGGAACTGGTGGAATCCCTACTAGTCACCGATGTTGGTGCCTTTTCTGCTCTTGTCGGAGTAGCTACTCTTGGTGCTTTTGGCTTAAGGAAGCAAGTAAGCTGAGGGAGTTCTGTGGTGAAGGACTACGCGCTGCTAATGTCCACATTCGGTCGGTCTTCAAGTGAGTGAGATGAGGAGTGAAGAGATTCGGGTTAGCCAAGTACCATCCATTTAGCTATCGGACGATGTGATCGTCCGCCCATTATTTATTCTTCACCCCGCTTCTGGTCTTCCCACATGCAACTGGTATGCGGTAAGACAAGTCTTCATTCTACGCGGGTTAGAATATGCTCTTCCTTTTCCGAATGTTAGCAAGAAGGAGATCTTTCGGAAGATCAGATAGAATGCCCTGTTCAGTTTGAAAGTGAATCATATCCTAATCATAGAGTGGAAGAATGGCTTGTGCTTGTGACAGTCAGAAGCAGAAGAAATAAAGGAACTTAAACCGTTAATTTACGAGCAGGGAATAGGCCTTATCCATTGGGATGAGACAATTCATCTTTCTCCTATATAAAAGTCTGAAAGAGGTTTACTTTCTTTCAAAGAGTTAGCAGGGTAAGGGCTTAGAAGAGATTAGCGTTTTGGCTAACAGTGGAGACTCGTCTTGGCTAGCACACCCTTCCCTTGCTTTTTAACTTCCTGGCTCTCGCATGGGCTGAAACCAAATAAAGAATAGCTGGGAATGGCAACAAAGATGGCTGCTTACACTAAACCCTATCATGGATACTGAGGGATTGATACTGTCAAAACTGGCACTTCCTTCTCTAACTCACGCATATTGGGATTCTGCTTTCACTGGAACATTCACTTTCAGGGATAATCCAGTACAGGAGCGAAGCAACTATAAAGATAGGGATAGGGTAGAAAGGTAACGCTTTACCGCCTTGCCTCCTCACATTGGAAAGGGGGGCTAGAATCAACTTTCCCTTACCTACCGATCGGCTCAGGATCGATAGGCCAATTGACTAGATAAGAAAGGAGTGAACCTGCTGTTCCAAGAGCAGAAGTAGGCGCGTAAGCCACTTCATCTTCATTTACAGATTACGGAACATAGAAACTATCTAATCTAATAGGGGGATGAGAAAGGGGAAGTAGGGGTGGCAGGGCCAGACTTTGAGAATTCATAAATGCGGCTAATCAAAAGGCTCGGCACTCACCTGATAGGGATCTTTTTCACTTGAACTATGCTTCAAACATCAACTGAGATAACATCAACCAATCCGGGAATGTAGTTCTGAGGGCTTAGCGATCAGAGAAGCGTAGCAGCATCGGCAGAGGAGAACTGAATGCCACTTCTGAGACTGAAACCTCTCTTTGCTTTGATGAAGAAATCCATCAAGAAGGATGACTAGGACTAGCCTTTCTTGGGGCTTTCTTTCTAGGATCAGAATACAACTCAAACAAAGCAAGTGAGCGGCTCGGGATAGAAAGGTTCCAAGAGCTTAGTGGAAAGGTCAGGTGCGAAGCGCTAGTTCCATGCCTTCTACTTAGGAAAGCCCTCACTCTTCAAGTCCTTTTGCCATCAGCAAGTCAGTCTGCCCGTCTTTCAGGAATCGCAAGCTATCACGGAAAGATAAATTTGCTCACTAGGAAATTCCAAAGATCGGGGCTAAGAAGTTGTCGTTAAGCTTAGGAAAGGAAGTACAGATTCAACCCTCCTCCTAACTTGACTGATAGCTTGAAGCTAGAGGGCTCACTGAACTATGAATTAGTTGAATTAAAAATAGGCATATGGGTCCACTGCACACTGACTCTATAAATCTTGACTCCCTCGGTGCACACTGATTAAAGATAAGAGAGCGGGAGACTTGAAGCGAGTAGTTGAGCAATTTGTTAGCATTAGTCCCGCAAGCCAGTCAGTCTACCCTCGTGCTAGAGCTATTTCAGTTGCGGAGCAAGCAGAATCAGGTAAAGAAGAGAAAGGCTTAAAGTCCGTCCCAGTGGATAGAGCTATTTGAAGTAAGCCGAAGGAGTTGGCTAAAAGAAAGAAGGGCTTACGGGATACGATGGCAAAAGGGTACAGGGTTGGGTTATAATGGAGATCATTCCTTGTACTTAGGGAATATCCAGATCAGTCGAATGCTCCTGGGCAAAAGGAAGATGTTAACCGCTCGTTGGCACTGGTCGTCCCCCGAGCTCCTTCTTTCAAGTTCTCCTTTTTCAATGACGAAAGAAGGGACTTCACTTAAGCGAGGAAAGAAAGCCCAATAGACGATAGAGTGGAAGAGGATGTTATCGAATTCATCTTTTAGCGTGATAGGCTGCCCCTTTTTTCGAAAGGTGGGTTCAAAGCTCGTTTGCAAGATAGAAAGTCAGTCATTCAGGAACGACTCCTAAGAGAGGAAGAATTAAAGATTTTATAATAAAAGAGGCCTATCGAATCAATGAAATAGGCACCGACATAAGACCGATCTTCTTTGACGACATTCTTATTACAAATCTCTCTTTTATGTCCATTCAACGAGTTTATAGCGCACGAGACAGTGCTTGGAGATTCGATCTTGTCTTCTTTCGCTTGGTTTCCTCAGGCGGTTCGGTTGTTACAGAACATGAATCTAACATATATATATTATAAAGTGCTTTCGAATGTCCATCTTCGATTAGCAGACGATTGTCGTTCCCTTCTTCTTGGTCACTGAGGCAAGATTGCCTTTTGCAGCTATGCCATATGGGGATGAGTCTAGGACAAATATTCTGTTAGATGTGGCATTACCGGTCTTTGCTATTGGAGTTCTTTGCCCATCTATTGAATCTGACTCTATCAATTCCTTTTCACTGGGAACAACTCCTGGTTCATTAGTTCAAGCGGAATAAAAAAAATGCATAAACCTTACTTTCCTGAAACCATTTCTTTGACATCTGAGGTATTAGGCTCCTTTTTAGCCTGTGCCGATGTCGAATAGACGGAATTAGTCTTAGTGCCTTTCTTACCTTACTGGATTTACTGCTTTACTTACTTTTCGAAAGAGGGTAAGAACTCGATCCGGGAATCTCATTAGACTAGACTAGCTAGCCTTCTTTGGGCAGATTTATTTTCATAGCGTAGTTTCGTAGCTTTGCTCCGGGAAGGATACTTGCCTTATCAGATGCGGGATTACCTGTTGATGCGGTAGATGAGGTCTTTGCTTTTCCTCTTAGAGAATGAGTTGTTAGCCTTACAGAATGCACATCTCTCATTCTATAGTAATATAATATATGCTCCCCCGCTGTTGGTGTAGTAAGGGGGGTAGGATTAAGATTAGGAGATTGATTGAGTGAAGTAGGGTTCGGTGAAATATTAAATAGAAGTAGGACATCCTTTCAAAAGTAAAGTATGCCAGAACTCGTAGCCTTGTTGAAATAGTATCCTCTTTCTTGTCTTTCTGAACCCCTAAGAGGAAGAAGTCTCGTCTCGAAAAGACCAATTGAAGCTTTTCTCTTCCCTGGGATTGGCTCTGAAAGAATAGGACTTATTATACCATGAACGGACTCCTTGTCAGGAAGAGATAGAGAGAAGGTTCTTCCCTTGCTTCCCCTTTATTATCGAATATCATACATATCTACTATGCTGTAGAAGCCTTAAGTAGGGCTCCTATAGCTCTTACCATCAAGTATACTCTCTCTGCTGTACTGGGTAGTCTTTCTATCTCCCGTTGGCCTCGGGTTTTAGAAGGAGTTGCTTTTATTCTTCAGCCAGTTCCTTCCCTTGAGAGAAAAATTCCTAATCTTTGCGAGCCATTTCCGGGCCTTCTCGCTAGGAGTTCTATTACATTCCGTCCACTCTCCGTAAGAGAGGGTTACAGTGAAATATCTGATTTTTTTCTAGGCATGCTCCCTCTTTTTTAGTCTAGGCAAGAAAGAGGATAATTTCAAAGATAAGTAAAGTAAAATGGAAAAAGTGCCTCCTTTTGATTAGCCAGTTTCCAAGAGGGAGAAGGTCTTCTGGCAATATCAGGCATACTACTTAATCTATTTTTTATTATTTCCTTTTGCGATCGAGCAACCTAGGAACAGTTGTTGCCTACATAACCGACCTCTCAGACCAAGTATCAGATCACTGTAGTTCAGTTCGAGACCCTTTTTGTTAAACCAGTTCCTGTACATTCTTCATTTTCAGATTGAAAAGGGGTGAAAGGACTGGAGGGGAAGGGGAAAGAAAGGAAGTGCCCTAGGCATCAGAAAGAGCTTTGAGGTCGATCTTCTCGAGAGAGTCTTTCCATCTACTTACTACTCAGTCATTGAACTTTTTTTGTCGACATAAGATGACCAATCACCTGACCACCTGGGCCTATAGTATGAGGACCAACCAAGAAAAAGCAATTTCAAATCAAGAATCTCGAAATGATCAGTCCGACCCTTTCTACTTCTATCTTCAAGTACTCTCCAGTCAAGCAAGCTCTCTTTTGGCAATGAGCCCTTTTCTTTTGTTTGGAAGCAACAAAATGGGGGCGGCATTCTCTTTCTCACTTCTATTCGTATTCGAAGTCTTATGGTGGCATATAGATCAGGACGACCTAGAATAAGGAAAGGGGCACTAGTCGATTAGTCAACTTCCTTCTTCTCTCACAAAGGAGTGTCCTATGATTGTGATTGGACAAGGTAGAAATTTAACTTCTTTTTTTCTCTTCTATGAGGGGAAGTCAAGGACCAGTATGATGCTATGCTAGTAGGAGTAGTGATGTCAGAAAGAAGGGCGATGAGCTTCTTGCGTCTATAGGAAGGTTGATTAAGGAAGGCATTTGAAGAAGGGAAGGGGTATCGAAGAAGAGGTATCGGAGAACCAAAGCAGGCTGTTAAGGATAAAGGCGAGATGTCTGGTTTGCAATGGGAAGGCGCAGCTAGCCGAGCAGAAAAAGTTCTGGTTAAGGATTCAAAGAGTTGCAAGGAAAAAGAGCTTTATCGGGCAAGCAAGCATATCTAAAAAGTCTGTCAGCGATTAGGTCAGCACGGGTAGGTCAGCTAGTCAGTCTGATGTCTGATAGGTGGTAGCGAACAGAGTGCGAGGTGATTGTTGTTGAAAGCCCGTCCTTCAGCCGCCCAAGCCCCCCTTTCGTCAAATAGAGAAGCTTCGGGAATAGGAACTGAACTCCTTATAGGATTAAGGTCCTAGCTCAACTATTCCTCTTGAATAGGAGCCATTATGGAGGCTGCAGTGGATTGGGCTTAGTTAGTCTTCAATGGCTTATTAGGCCCTTGCATAGCCACCTATTTCTTTCTGTCACATCCGAAGAATCATAGGAGACCGAGTAAGATCCCCGCCAAATGAAAAGGCTGCTCAAATGTCCAACTTGGTTGGAAGAGCAGAAAGTATAGGCTTCTTTCCTAGTCCTACTCCCGCTCGGTGGGTGAGTCTCTCGACATTGAATCATACGAATGTGGGAATACCAAGCTGCGAAACCTTTACCTACCCTACCTTCACGCCTCAATCGCCATCCTCTATTCTATTATGTATCGCCGCTAGCTCATACCATGTGTCTTTGAACCGCAATTGCATTCCTCTGTGTCCGAATTCACTATGCTATGGCTAACTGAACTAGGACCATTGGAAAGAGAGAATCTATTGCCTGTCCAGAAGTAGCTTATGTCATGTCGTGCTACGAATGAAAGAGGTCCCTACCCTCATGCCTAGCTCCCGCAACCTGTAAATACGAGGCTTTCAGATGTGCTACTTCGGGAAGAAGATTGAATCCGCTCGACCATAAGGAAGGGAGCCGAGCCGGTTCAGATTCCTAACCACTGGAATAACTGGATGCGATGGCTTCGCTTTCTGAGCTCGGTTGGCAGCCCATCCCTCCCCTCCTTTCTATCATTCATCAAGGCCCTTTTTGAACCGTAACTGAAAGGTTACATCCTATTAACTTGTTTTGAATCGATCTTTGGTGATTGGGAAAGAGCCCTAGCCTTCGGTTCCGATCTTTTGACTTTTCTAAGTAGCTGGAGCTAGCAACAGGGGTCTCGGTTAGCTACTGACTGGTAGACAGAACAGACTGGCCTCCTCGATGACGACAGTTACCCGCTGAACTAATAGGAAGAGCTGTTAGAGCAGCCGTACTTACTGACCGCAGATTAACTTTGCTCGACTGGAAAACCTTCTCCATCTTTTATTTTGATCCTACTCTGGTGAGAAAATCTGTCCTTGAGTCCGCTAAAAGACTAGGGCAAATAGCCCTAAAATAAAGAAGCGCTGGACTGCACTCGATAATGCTTCGTATTTAAATAATTCAGGATTGTACAGTATAACCTCCCTCTTAATGTCTACCCTCAGACCATTGACGAACCTACTGCCCCATTGACTAAGAAAATGAATGGCTCTTCATCAATTTCACACCTAAGCATAAGCTCTTCAAATCGAGCCTAATAGTAAGACACATTAGACGTCGATTGCCTAAGATTTTACAACTGTTCAACCGATTGACTCCTATAGTTGGTGGGGAGGTATTTTTCCTTCCACTTCTGCTTCATGACTGCCTACTGAGTGATGGGTGGTTCACCTAGACGCCCTAAGTTGCGTTGGACACTGTGCCAATCTTTCTTGGCTGATCCTATTCACTTCTTCCGATTCCGAATCTTGGCAAAACGAAGACGCTCTATGTCAGACATGCATGCCATACCAATCAAAATAGTCCTCAATGTTATCCAACCAATCTTTGAAGATATGAGATTAGGGTCCAACTTTCCATCATATTCAGGGACATCCACTTTGACTCTCCTAGTAATGTCTCCTAAATCCTCATGACCATACATACCTAGGAGGTTGTGGTGAACGCCTGTTCTGTCTATCTGGAACCCTAGTATGGGGTCCGACTGGAACTCTATGGGTTGGTCCTCATAAAAATGATCACCATCATCAAGTGCCGCTCTAGGATCTAAGGTTGGAAGGAGATCACCATCAGGGGGAAATCTGACAGTTGGTCTAGGGGTTGCGTGACTCATCCTATTAGGTTGGGCGCCGTGTGTCCCAGAAGTGGGGAGTCTTCCGTGCACTGACCCTATTTTATAAATAAGAAATATATAAGGGTAACCCTTTAACTGCCTAACTGAATCCTGTAAATCCTCTCCTTCCCCTACAGGGCGCTTACCCAAGTCTTTCAGGATTTGTGAAAACTGATCAGAGAGTTGCTCCTATATTGATATTAGCTGTGGGACTTCGGTGCCTTAAGCGGAAGAGGGGATTTCTTTCTCTAGCGACTCTGGCTGCTACGCTCCTTTATTATTCTTTTTTTCACCTTGAAGAAGTCAAAGCCAAAAATCTTATAAATAGAAGGAAGAGAGATCAGAAAGATACGCGGACGACTTTACTATAGTATAGGTCGGATGTTTCCGTGAGCAGTAAGCAGCAGATCTCCCCTTATTTATTTTGGGAAAGCAGGTGGCCGCCTGTGAATTCTTTCAAGGCAAGGGGCGATTCGACATTGTTGTTTACTCTGATCCGGTCGAGGTGGTTTTAGTTTACCAGCGCGTAGGCGGTCTAAGTTCCTATGACCGAGTCTTTCTGGCCCCTGTGAACATCTTTTATTAATGTATTAAAGAGGGCCTCTCTAACCGGTTAAAAGTGGTGGGTGTCCACTAACGGCCATTCCTGGCTCGGCTACGATAACGCAATTCCGGAAGGAGTCGGTAGTTGGGCACTGGATCCCTTCGGACCTGGAGAACGTGTGACGCTGGGTCGGGGTTTGGTGAACCAACTGGTCGCTCCTCTAGTTGAAGTATCGGGCCCCTTTTTCTTTCGTTGCCTAGGTTACACCTTCGGAAGACCCCAGAAGGGAATTTTTATCTATTTCCCTCAATCTTCACTTTACGCCACGCCGACTCTCCTTTCGTCATAAGGCGTGGAATTAGACCCAGGGGAATCTCCATAGGAACTAGTCCCTCAGATTTCGCACGTAGGAGATCGAGACACAGCCCCAGGGCTATGAGGAAAGATGTAGATCGATCGCCTCAGATAGACAACTACATAGAGGGTCTCTACAAGTCTTTATATTTTATTTTTTTTCGTTCCCCCCGTAAGATCACCAATGAGGTCTGCAAGTTTCACATCTAAGTAATACCCGATCCGATATATAATATATTTAACAACAACATTCTAAGCTAAGAAAGGAGATTTTTAGATATCGGTAGTTGTCCGGTCGTACCCAAACAGTAAGATTCCAGAGGGAAATGCACCTAAGATCAAATATTTCGAGCCGGCTTCCGTGGAAAATTCAGACTTTCTTTTTGATGCTGCCATCACATAAAAACATAAACTTTGAGGCTCAATAGCTAAATACATGGCAATTGAATCATGAGCCGAGATCATAAAGAGCATACTGCGAGTAGGAAGTGGAATTAATACAATGAATTCAGAAGCATCAAACCTCTCTTGTTCGGAAGAATCGAAACACATCGAAATGGTACCAGCCGTACTTAATAAGAGAAGGATTTGGCAGAAATATGTAAAATTGTCCTTCCTAAAAAGATTATTCCGGAATAAATGGGCAATAGTTAGGAGAGGTGCGCCAGCGGCGAGCAGAAGCAAGGTTATTAGATACCTCAGGAAAGCCCGGCCAGAACCACACGTGCAAGTTTCCCTGCATGTGGCTCGTCCGTGATAACTTTTTCGGATTTGCGCGAACTAGCGGACCTATCACTAAGTGGGGATGCTCCCTCCAGCATGAGCGAACCTTTTCGAAACTGGTTAGGAATGGGCGTCACTATCCCAGCCCGGATCCAGCCAGGTTCTATTGATCTGGTAAACCCCTTACCCCTTGTCTTGGGGCGTCTTTGGCTTTACGAGAGAAAGCCCGCCATAAAAGTCTTTCTCTTCTCGTCCTGGATCATATTCCGGTGCGTCCACAGAAGAGGAAATCGCAATGCATCTTTCTCAGCAGGCGTTGCTTGGAGTGGGAGTGTAGCGTGGGTAAGGTCAGGAAAGTGGCCGCCACGCCAGAGAGTAAGCCAAAGAAACCGGCCTATTAAGCGCAGCTAAGCTAATATGCGCCGGAGAAAGCCAGGTGTGATTACCTGAGGTAAGCTCTATTCTATTCGGCCCGGAGCATTGATTCCCCATAACTAATAGGCTAACTCTATCTCTCAATTGCCTATCCTGTGCTCGAGAAGGTCCCCCAGTTCCTCGGCAGCACCTCGAGGTTTATTTAGTTGTCTTACATGAGACTCGGGATCTTCCTCACTCCATGGCACCTTTCGCTCATCCATTCCGCCCGTCCAGACGGCGGCGCCCTTTTTCATTATCATCTACCGCCCTTTCTTTCCTCCCGGCTATTCACGCATGAAGATCGTCGTATGTATGCTCGATTTCGGTTGCCGGTGCGTGTAGGTAGGAGTACATTATGGCAGGATCAGTCACCCGGGCAAACCAACCCTCCTCCAAGAATAATTGTGCTATGCCCCCCCGATCCCTATAGAGCGAAAGAGCTGCCTGGTGATCCCTAGGTTGCAGCACGTCCGGTCCTCCTCGCGCCGCTGCCGCCGTTTCTAGGACCGACCGACGCCTCACCTGCACAGGTACCTACGTAGTGTAGTGTCGGTCGCACATTCAACATAGCGTTCGGACTCATGTGCCTTCCAGAACCAGGGGTCTTCGAGCCAGCTGCGTACGATTAGCCAGCCTTGCGGCTGCAAAAGGATTAGACGTCCTCCCATTCCCATGCTACGGTTCCCTGCGGTCCGAACCCGGTGCCGCATTAGGTTAGGGAGCTGGGCTTTTTTCGCTCCTCTCACATTCGTTCGAGCTGCTTCGCTCCTCCGCATCCCAAAGCGCGCTGCCCTCCTAGGCGCGCAACACTAAGTAATCCAAGCCAACCCACATTACTGACTAACGGTGGATAATCATCTTTCTTAGAGGTACTAAATACAACTCCATGAATGAGCAAAATGAAGGTTGCATTAATGATAAAGATCTCTGGGGAAACCGCTAAAAAAAGATTGAACATGTGGGAGGATCCGAACTAATTCTGTTTTCATTTTCCCCGTATGGAGCACTGAGTTACAAACGTTACGATACGAGAGGGGCCCCGTCCCGAGCCTCGTTTGCTAAGCGGGCTCATAGTCCAAGCCTCTTGGTCCGGGTCCGAGTCCGAGTCCGAGGAATCGGAAGAGGAAGGGGAAGAGGAAGGGGAACCCCTTCGAATACCAATCCGGTCCATGTGCTGGCTTGGCATGGAAGGACGGCTACCAAAAAAGTCTTTTTCGCAGCTTGGTTCGCGTAAGCTCAATGCTTAGGGCAGAGTGATGGCTTTACCCCTTATTATCTTAATCTAGCATTGCTACTCTTCTTACTATGTCTAAAATGGGGGACGACCAGCCCACCACTGGAACTTGCTTTGCTCTCGCTCGGCTCACTCCCACCTGTCTTCTTTCCTAAAAAAGGAGTTCTATTATTATTAGTTTAGTAGCAGCCGGCTACCTTTAAAGAGATAAGTATCCCTTTGTTCCAGCCCAGTCTCAAGATCTTTCATTTCAGGTTTAATATAATAAGATAGGGTAGCATATAGCTTAGCCTCACTCCTCTAGCTCATAGATAAGTTCCTCTTATCCATCATATTGACATAAGTGAAATCCCACAGGTCGATCAATGCTTGTGCTTGAAGTCTTCTTCTCTGTATCAGGCAAGAAGAGGAAGGAGTATGTAAATGCGAGATATATCATAACAGAAGAAAGATCGAAATTTACTATTTGGTTGGAGCGCTTCTCGACTTTTATTTATAAGTAAGACCGTGAATGAATAAGAAGATCTTGTTCTATTTACAGCATGAGGGAAATCGACCGATAGACATGCTTAACTTATCCTAGTGCTAGGATTACTTTCCTTATTAAAGTAGTCTTGCTAGTAGATAGCTGTTGTTGTAGGAGTAGCACTAGGATAAGTCGGGGTAAGGACTTCGTCAACCTTACGACTCTTCCTTTATAGTCTAACAGAACAGTTTTCAGTCTAAATAAGAGATAGTATACCATCACTGTTATCAGACTGTGCCATTCTTTCATTATAATAACTTTTTTTTATTTTAGGAATAACTCTAAACTTCAAAGCCTAGTAGAGCGAGTGAGTTCCATGCCTACAAAACAAAATAGGGCCTAAAAAGAAATAGGCTCTCCCTCGTGACTTAATGCCATAGTTAACGAAAGGGTGAAAGTGGACTCTTCAGATCTAAGACATTTCCACCCCGGTAATTGAATAAGGCAGTTAGCATTCTATTTTGAAACCAACCTAGCAGGGCGTGATGGGAGTGTAAAAAGACAGAAAGCTTATAATAACTCGCCCACCTCTTTGATGATCAATCCACCACGTGCGCCTAAAGTCGCTAGCCATTCGGAAGAGGAAGGGAAAGAATCTTTTTCACGAAAGGAAGGACTTAAGTAAGGAGACAACCCGACCTAATTCATGATGAGGAACCGTCCCCCTAGCCTAGCAAGCGATAAGGACTCTGTCCCGCTTTCAACTCAACTGATGGAGCTGGATCGTACTCGAAGTTAAACCCCCGCATCAAGTGTCGACAATAAAGATGGTTGGGACACCCATGCCTTCAATAAAAACGAGTCCAATAAAGACTTTGCCTTTCACCCCATATTATAAATCGAAGAATGCCAGGACGGAATCTAAAGCTAGGACGACTACCCAACTTAGTCTAATCAATCCTGTATTGAAGTAGACTATCTGTTGAGTTGTCTTGACAAGCTCAATCTAGCGGGAGATCTGATTCTGATAAAACCAGGAGATCTAACTTATCCATGTTTTGGAGGATTCATCTTGATCCATCCAAATGGTTATCTAAACTTCGTCGAAAAAGGATAGCAAAACTCACACTTCAATCAACCTTCGTACTGCTCTTTCTTAATGAAATATATGGGAAGCCCTAATCCTGCTAACGACGCCTTTCTTATCTACGCTATTTATCATTCTTGACTTCCCCATGTACAATATAATATGTTAAATAAGTAAATTTCGTAAGGTGGTTAAAAGAGTGATAGCTGGAAAGGAAAGTTGCGAGACGGAGCCGCTGGTAGGATGGCACTATGCAGCTGGGAATGAGTTAAAACCAATGTAGGGGCACCCTTCCTGAAAGCATTTCCTAAATGCGAGAGGTTTGACAGCTGACCGGCGGAATAGCATTCATTCATAGGTATCCTTTATCTCGGTTATAAATAATATATATTTTGTCTAAAGGAAAGATATTCATATGCCTATCCGGTTCCTAAGGCGTAACCACGCGATCTTTAGGTCATCCGGTGGCGTGATTGTAATTGGTTTTTTATACATGTCTGGGCAGGTATGATTTAATTGAACCATTAACTCAGCTAAGACAAGTGAGGTATGGTTAGCATCATTGGCGATAAGGCATTTTTCTCGTCTTATAGCAAAAAAGGCCTGTGGGGTCAGTGAAAGCTTAAGTTCCTTTGATGTGGAAGGGCTCCTTGCCTTGCCAGTAGAGAAAGTTTTTACCTGGCTCTGTAGGCCCAATACCCCTTTCAGTAGTTACTTTAAGTTCTTTTACTTATAGAGCAAGCTGCAGAAAAAATGTAAGGCTTTTTGTAAGTTAGTGCTAATGGTTTCCCAGTTGCCTTCCTGAGGGATTGGGTTCTCCTTACAACCCCTGTCTTTTACTAGCCAGTATATTAGTATCTTTTCTTACTTCGAGTTGGGAGAGCCTTTACAAGCTGAAAGTTTTTGTACAACCCTTCTAGCTGAGAGTGCCATTACATGGGATAGATGCAGTTAACTTGGAGAGCCTGGTTCAGCACCCTATGTAGGTAAAACCTCCTCTTTTTGCCTTTCTTATAGTAGTTACTCCCTAAAAGTATAAATATAAAGAGGGGAGGCTTAAGGATCTAATATCATAGGGCCCAGATAATAGAAAGATATTACTTAGGGAGTTTACTCTCCTTGCTCTATCCATAAGGTTAGACCTGCTTACCTCCAATATGCAGGACTGCCAGAATAGGTTCTTGTCTCTTTGAACTCCTTTATGGAGGAACTATCTTATTTCTAATGAATATATATTATTGTATTTTAAAGAAGTTACCTTTCACTTAGCTCTTCTCCAAATTCTAATTAGACTTATGAGTTATAGCATTCTTACTTTTTGAAAGGATTGATTTTACAACAAAAGGAGAGTTAGCGAAAGAAAATGCCATCTTCGACATCCGGCGCAGCGCATCCGCATCCTGGGGACACTTTTATAAAATTTGAGTATATAGAAATTGCCATACTTTAGGAATAAAGAAGGTTATCTCTAGTTCTCGGAGGATTTCTTGGAAAAATAGATTAGCAGCCCAGCCGATAAAACCTATAACCCAAAACCATCAAAGCATAGGAACTAGTTTACCTACAGTGCTTTTTCAGTTAAGTCCAGATCAGATTCACTATATTCAAGCGAAGAGTAAGTAGGGCTATCTGAGACTATGATATTAGAGAGAAAACTTACTTCATTCACTAGTGAGAAGGCTGCTTAAGCTTTTGCTTTAGAAGTGAAGTACTCCTGACTGAACTTAGTATTTGTAAGTAAATCCCCTAATTCCTAGACCCGACTATCCTAGGAGCAGACCAAGAAGGGAGGGATGAAAGGCTTGTCTTTTTTAAGAACCTTCTTACTTTTGAGCTACCCTTGCCTGAAAGCGCAAGAGACCAAGGAAAGGAATATCAAATGTAGTGCTAGCTTCCCCTTAAGCGCCCATGCTTACTACTAAAAAATAACAAAAACAACACGACTTGGAATCCCCATTTCAGGAAAAGGTTGTACTAGCACCTCCCATTAAGTTAAGTAAGGCAAGAGCCCATTGCCAGCTCTCCTCCGGGCGGGCCTCCCCAAAAAGACTAATTTTATAAGCCTTCGTTCTGAGTTTTCTTCTTAAATGCGGTCAGTTCGTCTCATTGCAGTTTATTTTGCCCAGTATTATCCGGCACATATAGAAAGATAGGAACAAAGACTGAATTAAAGGCCGCAGCACACACCATAAATATCATAAAAGGGGACCTATGCAGAGGAGATGGAAATGGCACTCAGACCGGAAGGTAAGGAAAAAACCTTTAACAAGACTAAGAAAATGGTCCTTTCCTCCTTACAAAAAGAAGAAGCAACTACCTGCAGGTAGAATCAAATTGAAGACTGATGGGTGTGCAAAAGGAAGCCCTGGCCCTCCTGGGATTGGAGGGATTGCAAGAGATGACCAAGGCGGTTATTTTATTTGGCACATGGCAAAAAAAAGCATCCAGTTTAGCTGCTAAACTTTGGGCAATAGAAAGACGATTAATGCTGTTGAAGGTTATGAAATAAAAGATGGCATCCTTGAAACTGATTCTGCAGAAGCTCTAAGTCTGATTACAAATGCTGAGATTGAGGATCACCCGTGAAGAGCTATGCTTTAAGACTGCGGCAGATCAAAGAACTCACAGTGACCCCTGTTCACAGCCTTTGCCAAGGCTACTTTTGTGCAGACTTCCTAGCCAACAATGATAGACCTATCATACATTTGTAACTAACTACTGAAGGAAGCGGATCGATCGAACCTATAGTTAGTCCTCTTTCGATCGATTTCTTTCTCTTGACTCTTGAGGATCTTGATCGGCTAGGCTCCTATGTGTTCTTCCGAACAGTTCTAGAAAAAGGCTTGGCCTATTTCCAATTATTTTTGCCTGAGAGCTTGTTTGTGGGGGCTCATGTCCGTCTTTCTGTACTTGAATTACATCCAACCTTCCTCTATATGCTATTCTCTTAATCAATCCTTTATTCTTGTTTTCTAAGCAGGGGTTGGAAGCTACGCTACTCTAGTACATTCGCTGTCCTCTGGCAGCACAATGCCAATTCAGCCTTAAAGCCAGAATCTAGTGGTGGTTCCTTACCCTTACAGAAGAGCTGAAGAGGAAGGGGGTGAAGGGGCCTTTCGCTCGGTCTTTAAAGCCCGGCTTTGCTTTGAGCAGTAGCCTATCTCGGAATCAATGAGTCAATCAATGTCCTTTAAGCTAAGACCTGGGACTGGGGGAAGCCTGTATCGGGAAGTTCGTCTAGCTAATTAGGTAGGTCGTCAAGCCTTTGTCTTTCTGTGTACCCAACCCGCGAGCTTAGGGTGCGAATTTTCGTTGAAAGAGGAAAGATAAAGGAATTTATTCCCCGCTCCATTGGCTTACGAAAAGGTTTTCCAAACACCAGACATTGGTAAAAGTACTAATAGTAAGACTTGGCTTTACCCATACCACTCATAAGGTTCGGACAAGCTTCGGATTAGGATTCTGATCGGTTTAGGTGCTCCTTATTATATTAATAGTTACACGTGAGAGATCTTACCTTTCTTGACTTTATAGGTAAAAAAAACTCCCATATTGTCACTAGATTATGAGCATTTCTCCCTTGCAGTAGCGACACAGTCAGCACAGGCTTTAGACGAAGTAGAAGAGAGAAAGTCCTATCTTTCGAGTTACTAAGCATCTCGATCTAGTAAAATAGCAAATTATAAACTTGGGGGAAATCTTCCTGAATAGCTAAAGCCAAAGAAAGACCAGTAATGACATACTCTACAACGAGTAGAAAAGATAGAGCCTTCTCTCATTACACGGATTTAGCACTTTTCACCGACAGAACAGGCTAGGAGGTATAGCTTGGATTCGGATTATAAGATGGATAGACATGGACACAGGCCTTACTTCTGACTCTTACCCAGGCCGGGGAAAAGATGCTCTATCTTTCCCGATCGACATTGATTGTAAGAAAACTAGCACTTGAATCTGAAAGTGGTGAGGCATCAAAGGCAAAGGCCCAACCAACAAAGGCATTAGTATCAGATTCAAGGTTTTCAGCCGGATAGAGCTGCATTCTATTCTGGTTGGGAAAGCGGCGAAAGTTCCATTCATCCGGGATTACAATCTCCATCAGCCAATGCATAAGGTAAGCAAGACGGGAATGTAGGTGACAATAAGATGGATGTGTCTGGCACCAACCCACTGGTTGAGAGGTTTCTCCCCTTTTTTACTCTATCCTTTTTACCCGCCAATGAAATCCATTGAGAATAGAATGATAGGCTTTAGCTTATCGCCCTCACTCTATTCTCACCTAAATGTCAACGATGGTTTCCAAGTCTCCTTAACGAAACAGAAAAGGTCCCTAGAAATAATAAATAGCTTTGTTTGGGGCCGAGCGCGAGCTTCGTCCAGAGCGGATGCTCAAGGCACATGACAGGGAACAAGTCTATGTTATTAAGCCTTAGAGCTAAGGAAGGAGGAAGTGTCACTTTTAGAGACAAAACTTCCAAGGCAAAATAGTCGGGATAGGTAATATTGGTAAGCATTCTCTTCCCTCTATTGATAATGTGAAGCTTGTCAAAGGGCTAAGCAAACTGCTTCTTCGGGGAATATGAGATTGCTATTTAACTTCTTGACCTTCATTCAAATCAGAAATAAGTGGAACTTTTATTCAGCTCGTTCCCTATGGTCGAACACGCAATAAGACATGAGTAGCTCTATCCTATTCCTAAATAGAATGAGATGGGACTAGAGCTTTTGGCTTTCTTTGTGACTCGATATGTTCAAAATTAATTTGGAGAGACAGTCCCCCGAAGCTATTGCATTCTTTGTTTTCCCCAATGATGGCCTTTTTGATTTCATTCGCATTCTGATCGAAGAAAGAGAGTTTCATTAGTAAGGGAATAAAAATTAAATAGGAACTACAAGGGGTTCGATTCCCGTTATACGCGATGTGGCGAAAAAGACTGATTCATGGACAGAAATTAACCTCTCTTTTTCATTCCGATATATAACTATTCTTATCAAGTTTAATCTTTATTTGTCTTTATCCCATGGTTTCGTCTTTAGATTACCAATAATTCGACGACTACCATTTGAAAAATTTGGATTTATGTGGTCGTCCAACTACTTTTTATTATTATTATTGGTTATCTTACTTGTTCTTTCTTCCTGCTATTAATGGATGACCTAAGCAGGGCGGTAGCGCAGTTCTACCCGAGGGGGGGAATGGTGGGTTGGGAGGCATGAATGGTGGGTTCAATCCACCACCAGCGCCTGAGAATTATTCGCTTTTAGCAGCAGCGGCTGCGGCTTCAACCGAGGCTGGTCCCTCCGATTCCGATTCCGCGTCCGAGCCTAACTCGCATGTATTGTCGGAGGCACAGCACAGGAACGCTTAGAGCGCCTCCGACAAGAAAACCGTCTCCGTCTTCAAAAGAACGAAGAACTCCTAAAAATCGCAGAGGCGGGACTGCAGCGTCTCGAGGATAGTTTCGAAGCTATAAAGGAGCGGGACGCCCAACGAGATGAACGGGCGCGCATGCAGCGTCACGAGCTGTTCACATACATATCATCAATAAATAGATCGATTATTAGGTTCAGTAAGTAACTTAGTGCATGTAAGGCTTGGAAGAATAAATTGAAATACGAACAACCGCGCTGGTCGTAATAGATCGACTTTCATGCTAGTTCTTGCTCCAGCATGAAAGTTCCATTTCAGGGAAGGACGACGTACCATGATACTTTCTGTTTTGTCGAGCCCTGCTTTGGTCTCTGGTTTGATGGTTGCACGTGCAAAAAATCCGGTACATTCCGTTTTGTTTCCCATCCCAGTCTTTCGCGACACTTCAGGTTTACTTCTTTTGTTAGGTCTCGACTTCTCCGCTATGATTTTCCCAGTAGTTCATATAGGAGCTATAGCCGTTTCATTCCTATTCGTTGTTATGCTGTTCCATATTCAAATAGCGGAGATTCACGAAGAAGTATTGCGCTATTTACCAGTTAGTGGTATTATTGGACTGATCCTTTGGTGGGAAATGTTCTTCATTTTAGATAATGAAACCATTCCATTACTACCAACCCAAAGAAAGACGACCTCTCTGAGATATACGGTTTATGCCGGAAAGGTACGAAGTTGGACTAATTTGGAAACATTGGGCAATTTACTTTATACATACTATTTCGTCTGGTTTTTGGTTCCTAGTCTAATTTTATTAGTTGCCATGATTGGGGCTATAGTACTTACTATGCATAGGACTACTCAGGTAAAAAGACAGGATGTTTTCCGACGAAATGCTATTGATTTTAGGAGGAC
>WOCE01000046.1:192500-256136 GCA_009771035.1 Lupinus albus
GAACCTGCAGCTATCTCCAAACCAAGCCCTCGAAAGAATCTAGTGGTTACAGAATCCTCCAGCGGGGAAGGTTAAATTGACTTGCCCTACTGATTTAAGGGTAGGGGAATACCTATTATTAGCACTTAGAATCGATGATTTCGCGCACCCACCCAGGCACTGGAGAAGGCTTATGATTTGGAAGGATCACCTAAACCTAGAGTCGAAAATTATTTATCTCTCCCTCACCCACAGCAATGGTTATCCCCGTTATCACCTGAATCCTACTTATTCCATGGAAAATGGGAAATGTCGAATTCGGAAGGCGGGGTAAACGGAATGAAGTACATAGAGCCTCATGATAGTCCTTATCCGTGTGTACCGATCCCACCTTCACAGCACAAAATCCCCTTTTCCTCTGGGTTCTTCCCGGGGTACAGTAAGATTCGAGCAAGATGGAACCGAAATCCTTTGTATTGGCTTTGGGCCATAAATGCTGAAGGTTCGGGCGCAACCCTTCTCTACCGCATTTATGGCCCAAACCTGTTTGCACGCCTCTTGCGGAACGAGATCAAACTAAAACTATTAATGCGGATGGAAATGGCATGGAAGCGAACGAACTAGGAAAGCAGCATGGAAAGCGAGGCTCGTAGCACCCCCCATTCATCTTCGGTTAGGCGGTAAGGGACGGGACTCTTATCCCCCGACTAAGGTGCTTCCATTCCCTACGTATGCCGCTACATGCCTTCGCCGCATCCTCTCATGCCCGGTCCAGAACGTCACATCTTACCATGATTGGTGGGAACGCGGTTTCTCATGATAACTGGGGTTAAGCTGTCCACTCGGGGTGGAAGGTGCGTGCTGCTGAAACTTCTTAAGGATATGCTGCTTCCACCCGACCAATCGGTCCTGGCCCAGATGCTAATTTAAAAGTGTTCACACGCCAACTGGGTGGTAAGCAGCAGGATCTGGATCAACTGGCACGGTATATTATGCATCCGGGGTGGTATCCGCTCGAACTACTTATGGAATTAGGTCAATCGGTGAACCTCAAACCGGCTTCCAAGGATTGAGATAGGCAGAGTTCCCTCACCCTAGCAGCGGAATTGAATCAGAAAGCAAGACAGAATAGGCTCTTACTGCTCTAGAAAGAACTTCCCTTGAATCAACTGCTATTGATATTAGCTGTGGGACTTCGGTGCCTTAAGCGGAAGAGGGGATTTCTTTCTCTAGCGACTCTGGCTGCTACGCTCCTTTATTATTCTTTTTTTCACCTTGAAGAAGTGAGTGAAGTCAAGCTAGCGTCAGCAAATCGGACATAAGCAATACACGTAAATCCCCGTCCTTTAGAAAGACGATAGCGATTCTCTTCCAGTGCTTTAATTAAGAGTTCAAAGAGTAACCTATAAGAAATAATTGTAGGAATACCCGGAGCGTAGCTCTATCGGAACTGACCTCAGCGACTTTAACTTACTATCGGCTTCGGACCGAAAGAGAGTGAGATGGAATCCATCAGAGATCTAGCATTACGCAATCTTTCTAAGAAAGTAATTTAAGTCATCGATTGACTGCTATTCCCACTTCTTAGGAGTTAAAGGCTGGAAGTTCTTTTCCTAGGTTGACTCATGAGTTAGTGTGCAAGACCGGCTCTCCTCTTTCTTAAATGTTCTAACAGTGGGATTTTAGCTTTTCTGGATTTCCCACCAATTCCTTAGATCCCTAGTCTTAGAGCTAAAGGAAGTCCTCTAACTAATCTAATCCCCCGAATGAGAAGGCGGAGTTCTCTTTCCTGTGCTATCAATAATAAGGAAGGAACTCTTTCTTTTAGGAATAATTAAAGTGAAGACGTTCAGCTACCATAGAATCAACAGACTCCTTCTTTATCTCCTGCATGAGATCTTTACTATTGGGGATATTTTTAAGAAAAGAAGACAGAAGGTAGTTTACTTGCTTACTTGTTAGAGTAAGGAAGAAAGAAGGCTTACAGGCAGGGACTTAGAAGAGGGGTTATTCCTTATTAGCTAGCTTCGCCGGACTTACTTCAGGTTCTAAAGGAAGGGTTATGACTACCTTTAACTCGCTCACTCGGGCGCAATACCCATCCTTCTTGAGCTTCCCATTAACCCATTTAATGCGGATTAAAGGATGAGCTAGCCCTCCGGAAGACATATATATAGGTTTCAAAACAACCAGTTGCGGAAGAGCAGCTAAGCATCAAAAGATAGGAATAGAATAGCGGATCTTTACTCCTCTGGGCGCTCTACCTCTTCTTGTCTTGAAGGGAATTCACGCACTCGGATTCGGAAGAAGGCATTCCAGGCAAGAAAGCCAATCAGGGAGGAAAGCAAGTCAGTCAAACGGTAGCAAGCCAGTTCTTCCGATTCCGATCGGTCCTAGTCAGCCTCTTTCCTGTCTCAGTCTGTGCTTTCTAAGAGCCCCACGGAAGGAAGAAGCCAGTACGTATAGGGGCGAAGCCACAGCAGCGTACGGGAATTGGGATGGGATCATGCCCATTACAGTAGCGTGAAGCGATAACAGAAAGCGGACAGTCCCAGATCCGGTCCATGTGAACTCGGTGATTAGACACCGAGATTCATATTACTCTTCTCTTCCTGTGGCCCAGCAGGTTAGGCTTTTTATATTAAAATAAGGCATGCTGGGGGAGTGCATGATCAGCCATAAGGGCGGCAGGAGTCAGCGAGACGTAGCAAGTAACCCGTCACATATAGGATTGTCCTGACAGACAAATCATATGCGCCCAGAGCTCATGGTCCATCAGAGGTCAAAAGGCCATTGAAAGAACGAGCAGAGTGGCCATTTCATTCAGCACTATCTCAACATACATAAGCCCAGCAGACGTAGGCTTCTAATGGTTGATCGCATTCCGCAACTGTAACGGATTCACCCTACCCTAGGGGTTCTTCCCTCTTGTCCTCGGCAACCAGCAAGTTTATCCTTCATCGGACAATCTCGTGCCTGAGGAGGACTCTTACAAATGAAAGAGCCAGAGTCCGCCTTAGAAGGCCTTCTCTTCTTTGCTGTCCATCTGTGTGAGAGGCATTCTTCAACTTCTGGCCCGATTTCTTCTTGTCAATTTCAACCCCTCTGTTGTGCACTAAGAACTTTAGGAAGTTTCCTGCTGTTACGCCAAATGCATATTTTTACGGGTTCATCTTCAAGCCGTGTTCTCGCGCTCAAACACTGTCTTGAGATCAGACAAATAACCCGAAACAGGGAAAGACTTCACAACTACATCGTCAATATACACCACCTCTACGATGTTGACAATAAAGTAATGGAAGATGAGGTTCATTGCTCGCTGGTAGGTAACTATAGCGTGATTCAGACCGAAGGGCATCACCTGCCAGCATAATAGTCCGTCCAACAGCACCCGGACAACGGAACGCTGTTTTTGCCTCGTCCTCTTTGGAGATGAAAAGAAGGTTATACCCTACCGTCCATGAATGACAGAATTTATTGCCCACAAGCTCTGTCCACTAACAGATCAGCGATTGGCATTGGGTTCTCGTCTTTTTTTTGGTGGGGCAAAAAGACGATAGATAAGGGGATCTAATGCGAACCTTGACGCCCGACGGGCGATAAGGGTAAGGTAAGGGACAGAACCAATGCTGTGTGTAAAGATGCAACGAGGAAACCTCTTCCCTTCCGATTCCGAGTCCGAGTCCGAGTCCGAATCCCGGTCGAAAACCGTGCAAAGACGTATGAGGATACTGCATCTCGTAACGGTAGAAAGAGGAAAGGCTAAGCGAAAAAGGTTAAGATTGCTTAATGAGTTATGGCCACTAGTCATTCGGATTTCTCCTTACTCATGTAAGTCTTCTCACTGGGCATTTAGCTAGCCTATATCTCCGCTTTCGCTTCCGTACTCAACCGTCTCGCTCCTTAGTCCGATCTAGCCTCTATTGATTGAGAGGGTTGAAGACTCCTTTTATTTGATTAATGCAATTATGAATTCCACGGAACTTTATCGATTCCAACGCAACTTATCCTTTTGGAGCTGACGTAACAAACTACGCGAGCCTCCCGACGAAGCCAACATAAATCCTATCCGAATCAAAAAAATAAAAGGCAGTTTAATTATGGTGGTATACCAGCCGCCTGTTCTGGAACTTCCAGTTCCAATCGAAGCATATCTATCCGTAAATGGATTTGTATGTATAGCCACTTCAGTCGTGCTCGTTCTTTCTCTAAAGTATCTTTTTTCTGGGAACATGGTCAACCATAAATTATTATGTTCGCGATTCTTCATCCACCGATGCAGAAAATGCTCAAGTTTTCCATTCTCATATGAGGCCGGAAAGTTTATTGGCAACAGGTCGGCACGAAGTGATTCATCATGCTCAAACATGAGGCGATCGTTCGTTAGGGACGGTTTATAGATCATCAAATTCCCAAAAATGGAATGAGAAGTGGGTCCATGTAAATGATCGAGACCTCGGAAACAACAACGCTCCTTCCCCATATGGAGTTCGGAACCCAAAGGCAATCGTTGAGTGAACTGTATCTTCTTTGTGTTAGTTGACCTAAGCCGCACCATTACTGCTGGGGTGGGGCTCGGCCTCCGAACCGTACGTGGGGCGAGTTTCTGCCTCATACAGCTCGGGCCGAAGACCGGGGGAAGTTTAGGAGAGATGGGGAGATCCAGCAGCTGCCGGTCGGGTTTTTTGGGGGGATTTGCTTCTTCACAAGCTTATCCCCCCCAAAAAAACCTTTCTATACTATAGCGCTTCGCGTTCTTTCTATTTCATCCCATTTTTTTCGGGATAGGCGGCGAATACTAATCTAATAAGTGAAGTAGTCGTCGTCTGACCAATTGGCTCGGACACCAGACCGCTCGTGCCCGCCCATTCTGTCTCGCCCTAAATGGAATGGCTCTCTTAGTTACGCTGCGCCCCGGTCTGAGTCCCCACGTCTGCTCTTCTCCGCCCGCAACCCAAGAAGTTGGCTTTGCCAACACAACATTAGGGCCGTCCCCTTCATTCTATGCCGACCCCGGCCCAACAAAAGGAGAAGGAGGGGGCTGGCTTTTTGGGAAGCCCGTTCCCACCGCATCCTTGCTCACGGCCCGGCTGGCCTTCCTGCGGTAGTGGGAATTATCCCGTTCCCTGGTCAAAGACTTGGTTGGATGCGGGATCTACTCCACGAGGAGCGGTACGGACGTAGATGATATCATCACGACCTCTCTTTTCGTACCGCTAGGGATGCTTAACGCCACTTCGCCAACTGGCGTTACCTGCGCTTTCGTGTCTCTCAGTGTGGTCAGCACTGGGTGTTTCCGAGCAGCGAGGCTTACACCCATTCGCATTAGTTCATCCAAAGTTCCTTACCCTTATGCACGAATTATTGAATAAGCCATCTTCCTATCAAGGTTAAGGAGTCAACTGAGCATCTCAGCGGCGGGATTGAATACCCGGATCGAGTCAGAGTTCACGCCGCCCGCCCTGAACAACAAGTATAGGAGGCGTGGGCCACAGGTCGCACATAAGCCGCCGGGTCGCACGACAGAAGAACACCCAAAATACAGATGCACACTCCAAAATGTGAAATATTAATCTTCATTGGAGCTTTTTGGTGGTAGTCGTGACCAACAGCCATCAGCAGTCGGCTCGTTGGTAAGGCGAGAGCTTCAAGCCCGATTTCAGGTTCAGGTGGCACACCCCCCACACAAGCACCACCCGACGAAGGGGGGACGGGGAAAGCTACAGGCCCAAAACCTTCGACCCTTCTTTCTAAATGGGGGTGCCCGGAGCACCTCATCTTGTCATTTCGTTGTTGCTCATTCCCGTTAGGGTTAGGCCGAAGTGTTTGGCCTTTCCTTCTCCGCGCCCGCTCACGCTTTGCTGACCTATCGCGTGGTAAAGAGAAGAGAGTACGAAAGAATAGTAAACAGAGCACACCGCAGAAAGATTCTAAATATGATAAGTCCCCCTTGGATTCGAGAAGAAGGAAATGAAGAACGGGAACGAAACGAAATGAGGCGTTTCCAGCTCTAGTTTCGGATGAGCTTCTCCCAATTATGTCTGGTAATAGAATAGGGCGGCTTGCTCTGACCAAGACTCCACTTTTTGCTCCGTCCATGGAGCGTATGAATTTCCTGGAATGTAGATAGACCAAAAGAGGGAATGAAGGGATAAGAATAGGAATTATAAGACCATTGGAAAAAGGGGCACCTGTGGGAACATCTCTACTGACGAACCATTTCAATAGGAAGGGTGCTGCCGTGCCACGAGGCACGACCATAGAAGTAATGAAAAATATAAAGTTATGTAGTTGGACCATCTGCTCTATCCGTTCGAGTTTCGCTTCTCTAGAGAAGATGAGACGCTAAAAATGAAAGTGTTCGCAACGCATACCGAAAGGATACCAATGAAGCCGACCATTAATGACTAGTTCGAACACCAGGAGCGGTCGGATCCCTTATTTGATCAAAGAGACTGCTCACAGGGGTCTTGAACCACCTCTTCCCTCCTGCCCTTCTTGAAGGAATTGGTCTTTTTGTTGTCCCTTGTTCTCATTCCAGTCTCGGTCGATAGGTAGGCGCTGTGAAAAAGATTCCCTTCCTACAAAAAAGGAAAGGACAGACAGCAGGGAAGGAGATTCTTTGAAAGCCTACTACTCTTTTGCCCTTAGCTAGCCCATTTAATTTTAAACTTTTTAAGAGGTGGTTAGGACATCCAATCCAGGAATAGGAAGTCGCCCGTTTTCGGGTCTGTTCCTTGGCCGAGGGGTCCTGTTCATCAGGGTCCTTGTGGATAGGGTTGGATGAAGCAATACCGGGATTCCGTGGGCATCAATACCATCCGGATTCTACCCGCTGCTTTGGTGGGCTTCTATCGCCATTTTATGACCCCATCGGACCGATGGGATCGGGTCGTTTATCGAGCATTACAGTGATCTCTGGCGGCCATATAATGGCCTCATGAATAGATAGCATAACCCTTCATGCTATGAAGTTAAAAGCGGAGATAAACCTTAATCTGATGGCTTGCACGGTAGTCATCATTTCACATGATTGTCATCGTTGCATTTAAAATATATATAATTTTTTTATTTTTAAAGGCCGGTCCTTTTCTGTCCCCCCGACCGATGACTCGCTTGTTCAGTACCTGCTAACTATTATAGTATAGGAGGATGCCGTCCCGTCCCTCGGGACTACCAGTAGTTTCGGTTGTTGAATCTCGTGCAAGTTAGGTTGTGCTTGTATTGGCTGCAAGCGGAACGTAGGGCGCTTTAGGTAGGTGTGTGTTGACCATGCACTCTCGCGTCATGTAATGTCGTATGTATGATAGAGGTGGTGTGGTGATTGACCTCAATGCTAATGGTTATCCCCAAGGTTCAACGAATGAATGAAGCTATGATCGTACCCGGATAGAAATGACGGTCTTCCTCTGATGTCTCCAAGCCGGCCATAATAGAATAGATAGGCAAAGCAGCCAATAGCAGTTTTAGCCTATCGATAGATAGTAGGTTGCTTCCAAGCTCAAACCATTTGAAACTAAATTGCTACTGTCTTATTTTTATTGATAGAATGGTCTTCTCCGCCCCTGTCAAATAAAGTAGAGGGAGAGAACTGGAAGAGAGAAGGAAAAAGAGCAAAGGATTTACAAGTCTAACATCTGGGAGAGGAATGCCTTAGTTATCGTGCACGTTGACTGCCTTCGAGAAAAATAGAACCCAAGCGGTCTAAGCCCCGGGACGGACCCCAACCGAAAGAAAGGCTAGCGCCTTTCCCTCTATCAGGCTAACGGCAAGCGAGATAAAGAAAGCAGCCGGCCCTATGTGTCAAACCTTGCCGCGGGAGAGTCTTTCTCCAATGAGAATCAAGCAAGTTTTTGGGCAAGACAAGAAAGGAACTCGCCCTTTGACACCACACCAAGGGATAAGAGCTGATTGCTGGCGATGACTTGGTGAAAGGAATATATGAGAGAAGGTTCTCAAACCGGGTTCCGCTTGGAAATCTAAATAGTAAGAGCGCGGACGCGGAACCAACGAGTTCAGTCGAACAGCGTAACGAGTCTAAGGTTACAGAAGCGTTCGCCTACTTTGATAGGTAAACGCATTGCAAGCAAATAGAGCAGAGAGCTTACCGTCTTTTTCTATTAGAGTCGCGAGCTTGGCTTGTTGTAGTCGGTCCGTGAAGAGAGAACTTGCTGCTTACTTGCTATATCCCGCGTTCTTGCACGGCTCGTTCTTCGAGCCCTGCTTCTCCCGTCCCCCTCTCCTTTTTTACTTTATCGTCCAAAACAAGGCCGTATGGAGTATAGCCAAGTGGTAAGGCATCGGTTTTTGGTACCGGCATGCAAAGGTTCGAATCCTTTTACTCCAGATTATGAACACCCGATCGGATCTGTCAAGAACGAGCTGACGACTACAGGGGAAGCGGCTGATTGCAGTCCCTGAGCCCAGCCCCCGGAGCCGGAGCCGGAGGGGAGGAATGCATGGTTCCCTGGCGCTTCATGGGACGGGCGTTCGCAGTCCCCCTCCCTCTAATCTAACCCTCCCCCGCTCCCCCATACGAATTTGAACTACGATCCCCTGGAGCAAAGGCTGTGGATACACTTTTTAATGCTGTCACCGAAAGTGTAAAAAAACTAAATGTAAGACATAAATATCCCTGCCGGAAAACAGGACATATTCAAAAATAGTCGAGCAGGTCATTCATTGGGGATCCGGCGGATCTACGTTATGTGAGATTTTTTCTGATATTACGGAGTATGGCTTTGCCAGTAATTACTTTCACGAGGCATTAACCTCTATTCTATTGGGGGCCGGGGGTTGGTGGATAAAGAAAGATGGACAGTAAGGATTGCGTAATATAAATTTTTCGGCCTCGCTTAGGTTCCTATCGATTCTCCCCGGATTTGAGGATCACCTTTGACCTGCCCGACATGCTGTTGACTTGGAGATTAATTCTTCGGCCGTACCTTCTGCGGTCGTTACGCTTGGTCGGTCATGCTGGGACCAAAGAAAAGTAGAAGCCTCAACCGTGTCGAAGGCATTATAACTACAGTAGCATTAAGACCTCAAAAATCAACATCTACATCCCGTCGCTACCCTTTCAGCCCTTTAAATGTTCATCTTCCCGCGTGAGGGTGATCAGCGTTCTCGTTCACGAAGCCAACCGAGTTGCTCATGGGAAGGAGCATGTGAGGGAGAAGGACCAAACTTCGTCTCTTCGAACGGAGCCCAGGTTTCCTTTTTGATACTATGTAAAACCTCCTCATCAACAGACGTTTCCCGAATAACCATTCATTTCATGAAAAACCTGCGCTTGTTAGCAGCTGAATCACTCTCTCCTCTCGTAGTGGGCCTCTTTTCTTTCCCTTCCCCCGCTGGCATGAGGAAAGGGTCCATTCCACTAGCTCTTCTTCTTGATTAAAGAGAGGGGTGCGCTTTCCCCTTTGAATGAGTAGATCTTCCAGCCCCCGTGCCTACCTTTACTCAATGCTCCTGAAGTCCGAAAAGGAGACTGTGAGTGGACAGGGGGCAGGGAAGTTCAGTTACAGAAATGGTAGTCGTGGACTGGTACCGCATGCCTACTTTTGGTAATCCTTATTGTGATCCCTCACTCTGGGCTAAGATAGTCTCTTAAGTGCTAGCGTGACGGGAGAGCAAATAGCAATGAACCTTATCTACAGTATTAGTTCCCTCCTACCAAGAACTAAACAAGTTCTCTATGCGGGGAAAAGGGTACCGATAGGCGGATTGACGCATCTGAGCAGGCAGGGAAGACTTAGTGCTTGGAATATAAATGCTATGAGGCTTGGGCGAGAGAGCAGGTCTAGGAGGCCCAGATATTGCATCATGTGAAAGCAGCGAAAAGACCCATAAGAGCTGTAAACAAGTGAGATAGGCACGAAAGGGGGGCATTCTGGGGATGTCTCTTTCATCAGCCAGCACCTTCAACAGCCAGTAGGAAAGATGCCGACACGGATTCGATTCAAGATTCAAGATAGGGTACGCCCGATGACCAGGCAGGGCGGCACAGCCCCCAACCAAGGGGGCTAGCAGCTCTTTTATCCGCTGCTGTCTCTGCTCTGACTGACGAAGGAAGATGTGACCGACTGCATTAGCACTTGTTGAATTGGTCTTCTTTGAGTGCAATAAATTCGAAGTAGTTCAAATAGCCCTGATCGACGATGCGCGCGTCAGTCCCTTCCCTCTCTCTTGGCCGGCCTATTCTTGTCCAGTAACCATTCTTTCGTTAAGAGTTCCGCGCTTTCCAAGTGGTAAGGCATCGTATAGTAGAAAACATAAATCGAGGCATAGAATATAATAAAAGGCGGCTAGGACAGAGAGGCTGTACGTATAGAGAAGGAAAGTCTATTTTTCCCAGAGTCTAGCTAACTCTAACCCAAGATTAATCTGGAAGAGGTTCTTCTTCTTTAGTAGCAGATTCGGATTCTGTATAAGAAGGACAGTCTCAACCCTTGAGTACGAAAGAAAGTAGGCTCTTCCTTTATTTAATTTATTATAAATACGCTATTCTTCCCATTCCCATCTCGGGAGAAAAAAAAAGAAGTACGTCGACGACTATTCAATAGCTGGGGATCTTGCTAAAAATTAAACTCCTAACCTTCAATCATCTAACCGTGTAGTCTTTAAACTCCCTTTTGGCCATTGAAAGCTGTCCAATTGCAGCTTATTATGCGAACTCTTCTGCTGCAGCAGATTCAATTCATTCCGATCCTTTAGATCCGATGCAACAAGATCAGCTCTTTCTCTGGCTCCCTTACTTGAAACCTTTTAGTCGATCTAGTCAGTAAAAAAGTTTTCAACTCCGATCCTTTCAGCCCTAGTTTCGCTGTAAGCCAACGCCTTTAGTCGATCTGGTTGTTAGTCTCGTTCCTCTTTAGTCTAGCTGACAGCTTTTCCCTTGACTCGCCTCTATGCGCCTGCTTTCCGAAGTAAATACAAGATTCTCTCTTTCCTCTAAGTCGAGTTCCGTTCCCTCGTTTACTGCTTTCCGATAAAGATATGCCCCGGTATTCAATTCAATAAAGTAGGGATTTCTTCCCTTCCATGGCAAGTTTAGGCTTAGGAAGATTTGATCTTTGTTCCATCTAGTGAAGTAGATTCCAATTCCGGTGAAGAGAAGAGTTAAACTCCGATAGCTACAGGCCTTAGCCCCAAACTAAGAAGATATCCCAAACCCCTACCGCTACCGGTCAAGCTTATTTTGATATGGAGCTTTCCCCGGATTCTCTTGAGGTCGGGGTTGAAGAATCTGGGTACTCAACAATGGGTTAAGCCTTTAGCTACGGCTGTTGGGGCAAGTCAGTCTTTAGCAGCCTAAACTAAAACTAAACAAACCTTAATGCCTCCAGGCAGGAGTCTTCCCCACCGAAGACTTTTTCTCGGACTCGGAATCGGAATCGGAAGGAGGGAAATTACATAAGAGGGGATTCCTACTCTCTTCTCTGGTATTGATGCCACCTCAAAAGTATATTATCAGAAGCTTTCCTCTCCGCCCCTACCCCCGCACAGGCTTTGTCGAGCTTCTTTCCTGGCTTGATGAAGTTAAGTTACTCGCAGCAACTCTTCGAACCTATACTAGCTCCTTAAACTCCTCTCCTTGAAAGACAGGATGAATCAGAAGAGCGACTTTCAGTCTTAGCCCTAGCGTGGGTGAGTGGTTTATTGAGCACAGGCCCTTCCACTCTGTCGATACCATTCCTTGTCACTTCGAGAATTTATTCAAAAAGTAGCTATGTCTCCCTACCCTAAAGGTAGCTGTGTCCCCCCTCCTTTTTCCCAATTAGTCTAGTCGAGCAGCCTTCGCTCCAACACTGCTTAGGCGAGCTCTCCTATCTAAGGGAAAGTCTCTCTTCCACTCCTCCCCTAACCCTTTAGCCTCGCTTGTCCCCTCCAAACAAACCTTTCTTGTGATGAAAGAAAAGAGGTTGATGCACCCTCAGGTGTGGAAACTTTTAAGGCTTCGGTCGAATACCCTCCGTCCTACCCAGGAAAAACCTTCCTCTTCTTTCAGTTCTAGTCGCATCTTCGGACCTATTCCTTAAGGTCGGAGCTAGTCATTCCTACTAAAGGAATTCAACAACTAGTCCCCATTGTTAGCTTCGATTTATGCCCTTCGATCCTCATACCATACTGAGCTGCCTAGCTCCAAGACTTGTAGTGGAGCCTCTAAATTTTCCTAGCCTATGGGGAATACAAGGGGGAATCCTCACAGTCAGATAGCTATGAGTGAAAGAAGAAAGAGAGTTTCGAGTTTACCGTAGCTACTTCTTCCCCTAGCATGACTTTCCCGGTTGGGGAAGATAAAGAAGTTCCCCTCCAATCCAACACTTATTAGTCGAGTAGTAACCCCCTCTCCATCAAAGCACCTGCACTTCAGAGATTGATTGGTTGAACCAGGAGTCTCATCCCCCTATAAAATAAAATACCTAAGAGTTAGTTATTGTTATGACCAGCCGAAAACTGGTCCTCCAGATGCCTTCTAACCGTCCTTTTAGCCTATTCCCGCTTATGCTTACTTCATGGCTGATAAGCCTACAGACGCTTGACGCCCCGGAATAGCCTTGCTTTCACGTTCCCCCTCTTTCCTTAGATCAGGTTAGCGCTTATGCTGCTTTACGCAACTATATTCAATCCATTGAGTAGAGAGGGCAATGGAATCAGTCGTCATCCTTCGCTCTTGTGGGACTCGAATCCACTACATAGGCTTTTTTTTCCTTGTTCTACCGAGATGAACTAAAGAGCGTGAAGGTATTTAACCAAGCCAATGGAGCTTGCCTGGTCTTTCTCGCCTTTCACCGAGTCTGGGATCGATCCCATCTACCATTTCGACAGGAGATTAGATTAAACAAGTGCTTTTTCCTCCAACCTTGAGCAATTCGTGTGAACAGATTCAGGTGCGTAGCCTTTTTCCACTATGCCTATCGCCTTGAGCTGGCACTCCTAACCTAAACCATTTAACCGGCACTCCTCCCCTTTCCTTAAAAAACTACTTGCCACTTCCGACAACAGCTAAATCTATGGCACTTGCCTTGGCTTATTCCCTCGGGTACTCCCCCTTTTTTTAGAATAAAGTTCAAGCATCATCCTATTAAGTAAGGTCTTGGCGTGGCCGCTCTTTTAAGGTAAGCTTTCTTTCCCATCTCTCGTTTCAAGTTCGAATGCTTTTCTGCTTTCTTAACTGTACGAATACGAATAGGAAGCTTGGCAGCTCTGCCAAAAAGGTAGTGAAGATCTTAGCCTGAGAATAAAAGTGATTGTTAACCGGCTTCGCGAAATCCTTTACCTTTAGGCTTACTCGTGGCTAGGCACCTGCCTTCTCCTCGATCAACTATCTACCTCTGAAGAGAGAAGCCTTAATTAATAAATGTAGTTGCGTTCGTTCTCTTTGAAAGTAGATCTTAGGTCGATCAGGTTGCCGGCCCGCAGACCCCATTTCGGAGCCATGCCATGAAATGAAGGAGAGACCCGAACAGAGATCCATATTTCCCTTTCTTTCTCTTGTATTGCTTCTTTTGGTCTTCCTTTTCCACTTTCTAAGGAAACCGTAACGATAAACGGACACTTGTCGTGTGGACAGTCTATCGGGTCATCTGGATCTACTATGGATTTATGACTGAAATCAGTAGTAATTACTCGTACCGGATTATCTGTTTTAGTCCAATACCTTTAAAGGATTCACTGGTGCCCCTATCTAAATAAAGAAAATTACCCTGTAAATCGTCATAACCGAACTGCGCCATTATGTGTCCTGTATGGTTCTAACCACTTGGTTTGAAGCTTTCCAGGCGCTAAGTCAAATTTGTTAAGCAGCCTTTTCCAATTGCTTTCTGACGTAACTGCCTATCATGCCAAGCTTGACGCTGTTGCTGTTGCACAGGCGGTTGCGATCTTCCTCGGGCTATCATTCCGCTAATACGAGGCTAACCCGGGATCCGCCACCCGAGACTCCTTTCCTGTCTGATTCGGTTTCGTCTCCAGCCAGCTAGCCTGATGAAGTTCGCTCATCTCTTTCGACGAAAATCCTTGTCGTCCTCTTTTGAACCAGAACTAACCTCCTATCCGCCCGAAGAAGTGCTCTCTCTCATCTGAAGGTCTATAGGAGAAAGGGCTGGTCTTGGTCGAGATTCATAGGAAGAATCTTTCTCACATCCGGGGAGAGCGGAGAAAGGTAAAGCACAACTAGAATGCTTTTTCAGAAAGAATCCCACATAAATACATAAATAAGCTTCCGAAAGAAGTAATGCAATTGGTTGACCCAACAAGGTAACGGAGAGGAAAGACCCCTACCGCTAACTTATCTGTCCTACTGCACTGAAGTATTCTGCGAGCCCCTTAAAGGGATAAATTATGTTGCCGTATCGCTTGGATGACTCGCTTGTATGGAACACAGGCGCGAGTACCATGGCTGTCTATACTTTTTACAGAATTTAGGTAAGTTTGTTCGGTGAAACTAGTTCCCTCTGAATAGAACAAAAAGCCCCTTACCTGGTGGCCTTTGGCCAAAATGGCTGCTTGGGCATTAAAGCCATCGCGAACTAAAGCGGCTTCGATCCTTTCTTCTACAACTGCCTGCGCAGCTATGATGCTGCCCCATTCCTGGGGGGTCTAGTTTTTGCAAAGAGAATTGGTTGAGAGGCGATGGCCCAACTCCCTCAGACGCTCCTCAATGGGAATTAAGTGATTGGGAAGCTCAGGAATGAGGGGCCCACCTCCATCTGGCTGATCAACCTCAGGGGCAACTCCGGCTCCGGGGAGTCGGGCGCCGGTTGATTTACGCTCGCTTCGGAATCGGACGAGCCCACCGAGTTTCCGCCAGAGCTGGTTCCGAAGATCGATGTCCAGCCAAGGTGGTTATCCATCATATTCTTGCTCATCAAAGTCGTGTCCTCGGTAGCGAGGAAGGCCATTCTGACAACGAATCCAAACATCTGGCCAAGGTCAGACCAACGGAGCAGCCACTCTTAAGCAAGAGCCTCGAGAAGGCTTGATTGCCGACTGATAAAGCAAGCTTATGAAACATAGTTTTAAATACGTCAATTGAATCCAGCATGAGAAATAGACAATAGAAGACTGCAAGCATTGAAAAAAAGATAGCTACAGCTAAAGAATGACGACGAATCCATTCGGAATCTTTCGAACAATGAACCTTAGTTCTAGTAATTGCCATAGCGTTGCCTTTTTTATTTTTTATTTTTTTCTAATTTGCTCCGCTCGTCCGTGGCACTCCTTGCTGGCGGAGCGGCATACCGAAAAAAAGGAAAAAGCCCTTTCTTTATCGGATTCGAACCGATGTTGCCTATTTCTTAAGGGCGAACTGATCGACTTGCATGTGTTAAGCATCTTTCTCAAAGTAGCATGATTGGACCTTCCTCTTTCTCTTACTTAGATAGAGGAGAGAGCACGTAATACTTTCCGAGATTTCTGTTCTGTTCCAGGGAGAGGTCTGAGATTCAATATTCCATCACTTAACAATCAATCTAACTTTCTATCTCGATATCTTAGGCCGATCTCAGGTTACCGGCTCTCCGGCCTCATTTCGAGGCACGATTGGAGAGCTCATTGGGCCTGTCAGTTTCTCAATCGCCAGATAGAAAGCGTCTGAGATGCGATGTTCTGATTACTGTTGTTGTTTATGTAATTTTCAATGCTTCTTCTCATTCCTACTTGCTTCTTTCCTATTTGTCACTGAACTGATCTTTCAGAGAGGGAAGATGATGTTCTTAGCTCGAGAGATAGCCCTATTTTGCCAACTTTCAGCCCTCTCCCTATGGTCGAGATACTAGTAACCTCCGCTGAGGTCACATTCACGAGAATCAGATAATCCGTCTTCCCCGTGCTAGGAGTTTTAAGCTTTCTTTGCCCAAATAGGTTGCTAGGAAGATAATTGCTAAATTCCCTATCGCTGCTATCTGCTATCGCACCTATAGCTTTCTTCCTCTTACGAGCTAAATCCATTCTCGGACTATCGGTTGAGCTACATATTTCAATGTGAACTAGAAAGAAACTAAGGCCCTACTAGCAACTGACTGACTACTGACTTCCTGACTTCAAGTATGATTCGTTCGTGACCTATAAGTGAGCAAGTCTTCGCCCCTTGCCATTCAATAGCAAAAGCTGTAGTTACTACACTCTTCTTTCTCTGATTATCTATCGTGCTGCCAAGAAGCAAGGTTACGCAGTCCTCTACCTATACGTACCTCTAAGAAGGAATAAAAGGCCAAGGCATCTTTTCCATATCGTTAGCGTTAGTTAGGACCTATTCTTGGGAACTATGGCTTATGCCGTACAGGTTTAACCCGTGAGGTCTCTCTTTGATCATCTCAGCCTCCTTATTTCTTTCGGGGCTACAGCACTTCCGATTCCGAGTCCGAGCGATGAAGCTTTTCGAGAAAGGCCCTGGAGAGCAATCAGCTCACTGATAGGCGCATATAGAGATGGCTCCGTGGAAGTTGCCGTTGGTTTTCTTCAATTCATTTATTCCCAATCAAGGTTTTCCTAAAACGAAGACCTGAAACAGCATCTATCTCAGCTCGTCCGGAAAGAGGAGCGAGAGAAATCCAATCCTCAGATAAAACGAGGACACCTGTGCAGAATCAGCATTTGGAGCAGGTCAGCCTCGAATAAAATCTTTACGAAGGGTCAAATCACCTGGACTCCAAGTCTAGGGTTACATCTGCATTTTCGGGTTCCCTCTCGTCTACCACTACATTCTTGCACTAAAAAAGCCTTGTAAACACCCCTCCTCAAAGGAACCATGGCAAGCTACTGGAACGAACCTAATTCAACAGACAAGAAAAGCCCCAGGACGAGAGACTCCCAAAGGAGGAGATAAAAGACTTGGCACCTTCCCTTATTCTCCTTCCTTTCCTTTTGGTAGTGCTAACTAATCGAAAATCTCCTTAGGCTATTAAGGATCGCCTTTCACCTGTGTGATGCAATTCTTTAGCGGGGAAGTTTTCGTTTGCTGGTATAAGCCACCCTTCTGTATAACTTGCGCCGGGAAGGAAAAGAAAGCGGGGAGAAGGTCTCAGTGTAGTCGATGTCCTCTTTCAGAGTGAACCCCTTGGCGTGGCGACAAGCCTGGCCTTCTATCTCTCAATCTTGCCTTTTGATTCCCTATTGGTCTTCTCAATTTACACCCTACGGGCTTGGCTCATTTTCTTTCTCTGGCTTTCAGAGTGAGTGGGTTAAGGAGCCTTTTTCCGCCTTTCGTCTTTCCAGTCAAGCAGTGGTTCCTGCTCTTGCCTCTCATGAATCTACTCGACCATTCCGGAATGAGTGAGCTTTTGTATCCGTATTGAAGAATCCGGTTATCGACTCGGCAGCTATTGAATCTAAGCCAATTGAATCAGCAACCGCTGGTACAGTAAGCGGTGTTCAAATAGCCGTTGTTGGGATCTTCTCCGCTGCTAGCTCTTCTTCTTACTAGGTTCTGCTTCCTCATAGTTCTCTTTAACATGATTCTCTCATACGCACTCCTATTAAAGGAGTTAGGAAGCCAAGATCTGATCTGAGTAGTTCTGGTAGCGCCCTGGTAGCCAATGAGCGCTTGTCTGGTATCGAATGAGCTCAAGTAGTTGAGTAGCTAAAGGCGTTGCCTTAGAGGAAAGAATGTCCTATCTTCGGATAGCTTCCTACAGACTTCTTCCCTTATTTATGGAAGTTCCTGGATTGTGTGAAATAAGAACAGAGGGTATTTTATTAGCAGCTCAAGCTCCATTTCAAAGGTGAGGAGTGAACCTTCTGGCTGATTCAATATCACCGGAGTCTGCTCAGGGTTCCAAACCAGCAGCGAAGTTTATTTTCTACGATACACTGGAATCGGGTCTATCTTAAGCGGGAAGAAAGCCTACCGACGGGTATGAGTTCAATACAGGGATTCGGCATTCAAGAACTCCCTCCCAGCCATCCTATCTTGTTTGTGTAAAAATAGCTTTCAGGCCAGTACTCTTTCTCTCCTGGAAGCGAAGGCAGGAGCAAAGCCTATTGATTCACCTGTTTGCTAACCTACTTGTCGGCTACCCGCACTCTGTAACCAGAATAGGGCTCTGGAGTGAATACCCGGTTCATCGGAACTTCAACCAGAAGAGGTAGGGTCGGGTTCCTGGTATAGGTCTCAGAAAGTCAGTAGAGCTAAATAGAGGTAGACTTTACTTCTATGCGTACTGAGCTTCGGTGTCTTCTTTGCTTTTAAAGAACATCCTCCGCTGCTAGCTGCTCTTGTCTTTCTTTTTCCTTAAGGATTGTCACGCGATTCAGTCAGTCGATCCTCAGACTAGAGTCACGGAGTGACTAAGCCCATCCCCAGTCTTGACACAAATGGGCTTTCAGACTTCAAGAAAGCACTGTGGGGAGGGGAAGTCAGAGGATAGTCTTTGTAGCGAGTCTAAGAGCAAGACTTTTCTTTGAATGGAAGCAATTTCTTCTGGTGACACGGCCCTTCGGTGAGGAATCATTGTCACAAGGCGTCAGAAAGAGTCACCAAGGGTACCGATCAGATGTGGGATAGAGCTCCATTAGGTTCTTCTTCAAGGGAGTGTAGTCTAAGGCTGACTGGTGGGCTTTGCCATCCTGTTCAAAAAAAGGGGGATTGCGGGGTCTTCTCAACGATTGAGATCTCTGCTGCTGGAATGATCCAGCCCTTGGTTCATTGCCATCTTTCACCGCTGATTCCACTTGAGCAATCGCAGCTGAGTCAACCTCTCGTTTAGCCCTGCCTCCAACTGCTTCAATAGCTGCGGTTCATTTTCCTTTCCTGACTCTCACAACGTATGATGATTCTTAGGATGAAGATGCTTTCACTCCTATTAACTATAAGGGTTAAAAAGAAGTCTTTGCTGTAGGAGACCGAGCCATTCAAGAAGAAAGAATGGATAGCCTTGAAAAGAAGGGATTCAATCATGTCACTGATAGTCCTATATGCTATGCGGCATCCTTCACAGTCAACTATTAAAGATTCAAATCGTCTTCTCGGACATTTCTTATTGAATAGCAAGCCCTTCTAAAGTTCGATAGCAGCTTATGGACTCCTATTCCTGCTTGAAGGAAAGTCACAAGTTCTCAGTACTCTTCGATTTCGTTCAAAGCCCTCCTACTGCTCCTGCTATTGCTAGAGGGATCTTACGAGAAAGCTAAAGCCCCCTCCTACGTCTCTTTCAGTGAGCTACATCACTCCAACTTATGGTTCTCTGGTTGCTGCTCTTTCCGTTGCAGGTATAAGCGCTGCAAACATGGCTACTTCAAGCTCTTTTCGGAAGGTTTGTCAAACGTCACTTCTGGGATGAAGGGACTTCCCTTGAAAGAGGGGGAGAAAGACAGTCAAACAGTCTTTTCGCAGGGTAAGGCCGGGATTAGCCTTATATTTTATGTGATAAAAGAGAAGACGAGAAGAGAAGACAATAGGTAAGTCTATACAATCTCACATATGCTAAGAGAGAACGGAAGACAGACAGACAAGACAGAAAGAAGTCTGGAGCAGGGAAGGAATTCATACTACCACACGCTCATTCAATCACTTCTTACCTTCGGGTTAACCTATCATTAGCAAGTAAAGCAGTTAATGGACATATCTCTTTGGCTTGTAATCGATAGACTGACTAATTCAGTCTAATTGGCCTATAGGTCTTAGAGACTCTTCCTAGTGTAAGAGCAGCGTTGATAAGCTAGTTCCGTGCTAGCACTATCAATTGTCGGCGTAACGAGTGTTTTCTAGACTATATATTCGACATGTAATACCCGCTCTCCGCCAGTCGGGAGATTGCCACCAGTTACTCTAGATTTATAACATCTCCGGCATTGGATCACATCCTTAACGATCAAATGTCTTTCATCCGGTCCTTTCCCGGCTTTATTTCAGCTTTCGGTTTACTCGCTCGCCTCTTTCTTCTGCATTCGAAACTGCCGCTGCAGCATCTTCTGAACCTCGCCCCTCTGGTTTAAGTGGATTCCCTTGCGAAAGGGATAAAGATATTCCCAGGTTGACTGACTTTCTGTTTGAAAACAGGGAACCCTTGGAAGCGAAAGAAAGTTATAAAGTTACACTCCTACAGCTTAGCTATTGGTTCAACTAAAGCTATTGGGGCAAAGCCAACTCTTGTCAGTCTAGTTAGTACCATAATCCCTATCCATATCAGGCGAATTACCTCGTGCCTATCCTTTTCTTTTAGTCTTGCCCACTGCCGGTCCCCTCCTCATAGTCTAAGTCGAAAGCTGGTCGTCCCCCTTTGCAGCTTAGTCTAGCAATTACTCTCGCTTCACTCCTATCTCAAAGCTTCGTCCCTTGTATCAGAAGCATCCCTATCTGGTTCTCGAATCTCTAGAATCAGACTCTTCCTTATTATCGTACCTTTTGTTCCTCGAAAGATGATTGAAAGCATGCCAAGTAGACTAGACTCTCCCCTCAATCCTTCCCTTCGCTCTTCGCCCCTAAGCTAGCAAAGAGCTCCGTAACCCAAGACTTCTGAGTCAAACTAGCATTTAAAAAAAAAGTTCACTCCTTCCGATTCCGATCTAGGCTAGGCCTTACGCTCCTGATAGAGTTAGTTGGTAGACCGATATGATGTGATTGAGAGTGCTTCTTTTCCAGGCTCCTCCGATGGTAGTGGAAGCTCTTCTTCTTGAAGGTCTTGTTGAAAGTGACTCTTCTTTTTCTACTTCTACAGATCCTGCTCCAAATGATTTTTTATCTTCCTGACCATACTTCCAAGTGATCTCCGAAAATGGATTGAGCTCTCTGCTGTGCTCTTCAACAATTCTGTGTAAGTAAAGCTTCTCGGTCCTATAATCTCTCAGAGGCACCAGCACTAGCTTAGTTAGTTCGCTCTTTCTTTAGTTGCCTATCCTGGTCTGCTAGTTCCTCTCTTTGATGCTAAAAGCAAGCTTCCTCGCCAAGGAAGAGCTGGAATCTTGTGAATAAGGTCCCCTTCAAGCGCTCTGACAGCACAATCGATCATCGCATCACTTCCGCTATGGAAAGGTAAGGATTTTGAACCGCGGCTTTTGCTTTGTCGGAGATGCCTTCTATTGGAAGATAAGTAGTTGGACAGTCACAAACCCCAACTAAAGGCCCCAAAGACACGACAGAAGAAAGGGGGTTGATGCACGAGGGGAAGCCTGCCTAGCAAGCCAAGCGTGGAAAAACTACCTAAAGCTAAGACTCCTTTTCGGGTGCTGCCGGTCTGGATGGATGCCTTTCCTTCTTTCCAGGATTAAGGATCTCCCAAACATCTGACCTCAGGAACAGTCAACGGGAAATCCCGCCATGCCATCGAGGGGCTAGTGTGACCATCCATAGCATACGACGGGCGAGAGGGGTACGTGGTGGCTCAGTTTGTCTACCAGTTTCAGGTGAGGCGGCTATTCGGAGATCCAGGGCGAGTCCCGATTCCATATATACGGTTAAGCAAGCCCTGCCGCCAGCTTCCACCCAGACGACAAAAAACGTGAGCGCCTGGAATCAATAAGAAAGGTTGCGAGGCTTACTAAATTAAAAAATATAAGGCGCGTTAGCGCTTTAGTTTTCCAATAAGGGGCGGAGCTTGAAGAAGCGAAGCGAGCCTAGAATAGCAGCCTATTGCGGTACGGCCCCTTTACTTTTTATTTTTTTTTTAATAAAGCGCTAGTGCCCCTATCCTATAGAGTCAGGCTCTTCTGCTATCAATGAAACCTAAATAAAAAAAAACCCAGTGCGTTTGTATAGATCGAGACTTGTAGCTAGATTCATTACTCATAACATACTGGGAAGAATTGCAGGAAATCGTTCGATAACACTTCTTCCTACTATTTTAAAATGATATCCGACGATCAAGACAATTCCCGCGAAACTCTTTCATTTCATAGAAGTGGATTATTCTTCTTACAAAGCAAATAGCATTTCCTATTGATTTGTCCCCTATCCTATAGAGCTGGACCTATTCTGATTCTGAATTATCCGTCGCTACGCTGTTCCCAAGGACTAGCAAAATCGAAATAGCGAAATTCTTGGGTCATCTCAATGGGTTCAGAAACCACACGTTTCTCTGGATCATCATAGCGTACTTCTACATATCCACTCAGAGGAAGGTCTTTTCGTAATGGATGACCCTCGAAACCATAATCTGTTGATATACGGCGTAGATCCGGATGATTGATGGAAGAAACACCAAACATATCCCAAACTTCTCGCTCCCACCGGCCGGCTGATGGAAATAGACTGACTACCGGAGATATTCGTGTTACTTCGTCTGCACTGGTTTGTACACGAATGCGTGAGTTATACCGAGTACTCAGTAAATTATAGACCACTTCAAATCTGCGTTTCGAGAGGGATAATCAACTCCGCCAATATCGATCGAAACTTGAACCCTTGTATAGGTATGCAATTTAAGAAAGCACAACAATTGAAATAGGTAGTCCGTATTGGTATAAGATCTATTCCCATGTTCCGATCTTTCCATTTTGTTTACCCATTTATTGGGTAAAGTCTCCCAACTATATTTGAAAATGGATTGGTTATCCATATAAAGAAAGCTTTATTGCAGTTCCGCTTCTTTTCTTGCTCTAATTTTAAAAAGGAAGAAAGACTTCTTTGTTGTAAATCGCCGATTGGGTTACCAATCAAGAAAGACATGGGGATTATTTGGGGCCTAAGATTGATTCTTTTGCTTCTCTTACGATCGATATTTCGACAGATCGTACTTTCTTTGCTTGTCGAAATACGTTCCGTAAGATCTTGCCTAGATAAGATTTTCTATACTGTGAAGACGAATCATTTCTCTTTCTATACGCAACGCTATTTCGGAAAAAGATAAAATACATTTATAAAGACGGCGCAAAGGACAGATGTGCCTGCCGTAGAAAGATAGAGATGGGAAGCATACACTGAAAAACTAATGTGAGCTCAGGAAGGAAATGTGCCTCTCCAACTCCTACTTCACTACAATAATTTTTTTTATGTACTAGTATCGATAAGAAAAAATCCTTGATTCGTGTAAGTTTCCCTAAACCATACCTGCTATCAAAGGGGACTTTTTACCTGATTTCGCATACAAATATATAATATTAGCCGCCTATTCATTTCTATTTGGATTACAAGGATCAGGCCTTTGAGTAAGGCTTTCCAGAGCAAGGATAGGCAAGGTAGGCCGGAGGAGAGATTTCTTTATATCCCGGGGAAAAAGATAGAACGAAGGATTAATTTATCTCATAATTTATCAATTTGGCTGGAGAGGCCAGACAAGCATTGCGGTTAGACAGAGCATTCCTTCCATCTCTCAATGCTTTGGCGACCCCGAAACTAGAATTAGCTGCAGACTTATTGATCACAGCCAGGGTCAGCTCTAGGCTAGCAAGTAGCGAACCTGAGACCAAAGGTAGGCTACTATGCAATAAAGCCTAGTTTAAGGAGGACGGAAGGTAGAGCGTGGAGCATTTTCTTAGTCTTGTACTATATTTGGCTAAGTCTTTTCTTTTCCGGCTAGCTCTAGCCCTAGTAGAGGTCCGAGTAGACTATACTATAAGGGCAGCGTCCAAGGACCTGCCAGACCGCTGATCTCACTTAAGCACTCGACGTCACAAATAGCAATAAGAAGGGGCAGGGTCAACGATCACTCACGTCTTTTCTCAGCAGCAGATCCGACGAGCTCAACTTCCACTGAAAAGAGAGGCTAGACCTCAACCTCAGATTCTAAGCCTGATGGTAGAGATTCCCCTGATCTTCTTCTTCCGATTCCTATTCCTATTCCGATTGGTGGTATGGCTCCAACCAAGGGCTAGGCCTTTCCTCCGCAAGCCTATAAGTTAAGTAAGCCGGGTCAGTACTTAAGTTGGCCTTCACCGGCTAGACCTCCGGGAGTTCTGATAGCCAGTCTTTTCTCTTCTAATGTTTATTGTATTTTTTACAGAAAGGCAGGAATGCCAAGGACTTCCCCCCTTCCTCTTCCCTGAACGGGAGGACTGTCCATCCCTGTCTTATTTATTCATCGGGCTTTGGCACGCTCTCTCTCTGGGGCCGGAATACCTGGACCTCGGGTTAGAAGGCAGATTGTCCTTTCTCCATTATAGTAGTAGTGGTCAATTGCTCTTCTTTGAGGGCTAGAAGCATCCTCAGGTCATTGAGGATGGTCAAAGCAATGCAATGGAGTTTTCCGAGGGGAGCAGAGAATTCCACTCTTGATTAGGAGGTTACAGCCTTGATTATGAATAAGCCGTGAATATGAATAGTCAGGAGCGAGGTTACGAGCTGGCAGAGACAGAAAATCTGGGCACAGGTGACTAGTTGAAGGTGTGCTCATTCCTAACAATAAGAAAGGAAAGAAAGAAGAGGATTCTTGGGTAGTATATCAGCAGGTTCATCGCAAGCTCACTCCCTTTTGCGATCCCATTTTCAAGCTCTTGAGGAAGAAGAAAAAGGAGTAGAACGATGCCCTAGACTGACTATGCAGAGTGCTTTCGAGAAGATTAAGACCATATTTTTGATTCTTTTTTTCTGTCTTGGTACTTTTTTATTCAGGGAAGACCCCTCTTGCTATAACTCTCGGTCACGGAAAAACTCCATGAGATGCGTCTTAGGCCAGCATGATGAAAGGGGGAAGAAAGGAAAGATTACTACTGAGAAAGAAGAGCTGACGGACTACGAGTCGTCATATTCGACCTTGGAAAAGACGTGCCTGCCTTGGTGTGGGCTAGGCAGAGGCTCCGACATACCCTCAAGGCCTATTCCTTCTCTGTTGGCAAGGATGGATCAAAAATATCTCTTTGAAAAGCCGGCACTAACTTGCATCCACAACTCAAACAAGTAAACAACAAGTAAATAAGAAACATTAGGTTCGCTATACACTACGGAGCACTAACTTCAAACCAGTGACCAGATAGTGCGAAATAAAAAAAAACCAATGCAAGGCAAGAACCCGATTATCGACGCTCTGCTAATAGACTCCCTCCTTTGAACATAGATCCGAACTCCCACTCGGAACAGAATGGTTACTGGAAAAGGATTGGTTGTCTTTCGAACATCGGATCTCGAGTACAAGCCAAGGAGAAAGACTGCCATCTCAGGCATACCATCGACATAGTAAGGAAAGGACAGGCAGAAAGCGCGCTAATCAAATCCTATCCCTTCTTAGTCCCAGCTAACCAACGGCTCCCTATGAGCTCATAGTCGCTAAGAGGAAGAAAAGCTTATTCCATCATTTCCAGGGGAAACCGAACTAAAGTGAAGTTAAGCCGAGTCTGCTTCTTTCTTTCCTTTGCTACCGGGCATTCACTGCCAGTCACTCCTAAATCTACCTGGTATGGACTGCTAAATCGATTCCTCTTGGCTTGATTCAAAATCCTCTCAGAAGCCCGTGTATATAGTGTATATAAGTAAAAGATGTGACTTTCACAGGTCGTCCCCGATTGCTCTTTGCTGAAAAAAGAAATGGAAAGTTAGCTCATAGGGCTGGCGCTGGTACTCTGCGGAAGATGCGTGAATTGGCCTGCTGAACCGATCTTGCTTAGGGCGGGTGACCATCTTATGATTGAGATAAGCACCGAAAGTAAGAGAAGTGAGGCGTTCGGAACCTATTCTAGTAGTAGAGAACCAACCCCCAAAAACCTGACCAAAAGATAGCTAAGTTCCCGTCACTAACCTTACTTCGGAGTATGTGGCTGATCCGCTGAGAAAAGACGGTAAGGCAAAGAGAAAGTACCACTTTTCGTGATTCAATAGATGGAAGAATCAAAGCAAGGAACGACTGCCCTTATGAAGAAACAGTCTATCCATTAGCACACTGCTTGCATATAATACTTTGCTCTTGGATTTCAGAAACTTGTAAACCTAAATATAATGCAAATATCAGAATTCCATAATCCATATCTGACTTGAAGTTAAGCCTTGCTATTGTAATTCAAGTCACTCTTCCTATTTTACTTGTTACTGTGGGAACCTCTATGAGGTTCAATGAGATGTAGAACCTGTTTGTTTAGTTTTTTTTGAAAAAAAATTAAATTAGTCTCTTCTAGCATTCATGTTTGTCTTAGTTGGGATTTTACTAAAAAACATTTAGCAGAGTAAAAACTGAAATTCAGCTTTTAAGAGAACCTGAAAACTCAGTATGTGATTGCTATCCATGAGAATCAATAACAATCAACTCATTCTGGCTCATATGAGGGAGGTCCTGTATATGAATGAAGGGTATCTATAATGAGATTTAGATGGAAAAATTCACTGGTGGTCCCAGTGAACACAATGACATATATTATTAACTTTTCTCTAGTAATCATTTGTACCCCCTTAAATTAAGTTTTTTGTTGTTCCTAATGCTTGTTTTGTGTTTTCTTATTACAGTATAAGCGCTGCCCAATTACTTTGATGCCTGCAACAGTTGACCAGATAAGGAACTATTTCATGATGTTTAGTCTAAGCGGCTAATTAAAGAGTTAGATCCTCACCATTAATGGAGAGGTAAGTGATTCAAAAAACAAAGAGAAATATAACTTACAATGATTACTAGAAGAACTATAGTTTTTGAGTAAATGGTTAAAGGATTCTCGATGGTTGTTGTAATATACAATGTATATTTTTACTATATATAAATATAGATGATAGATAATAAAAACAACCAAACTTTTTTTCATTAGTTGAGATCAATAATATGGGTCTATTGATGTCACAATCTTCTACAATAGATTGAATTCATTGAGAAAATATTTATCTCTAAATCTTCGTAATATTTCTCTAGTTTTTTTAGACCCGTCTTCCTTTTAAAATTGAACTAAGTTATATTTGATCTTCTTAAGGTTTTATTTGTTTCTTTTCTTCCATACATGTTCAAATTCCAGGTACCATTAATGTGCAAATACAATCAATAACTAGTACATACTGAGGTAATATGCTTCATGAATACCATGAGAAAATGACAAATCAATCTTCTATTAAGCAGGAAAAAGCTCAAAATTCAGCTCCAAATGCACTTTCTTATCTTTGTTTTAGAACTATATTTTATCTAATCTGATTGCGTCATATTGTTTTAACCCTTTGTCTATTCACTATATGGTTAATGAAAGTTCCAATTTTCACTTGTTGCTTTTTACCCTAATTAATAATGTATTAATTGGTGGTTAATAAAGTATATTTGGATAACAATGCTTCATCCTTTTTGTATCAGTTAGTGAACTACTACACACTATTAATAATGAAATTTGTGTAAAATGTATAGAAAATGAGTGAGATAGTTATTTTCCTTAATCAGCTTGCTACAGAAGTTAGAGCACCTTTCTGTTTGTCCAATTCTGATCCATGCACTGCCCGGTTTTGATAAGTGTGTAAGTGTTGATAAAATTTGATGGTTTATAAGTGTGTATTTTGATGGTTCGTAAGGAAAATGAGGAAAAGAAAAGGTTCATGAGTCCTTTCATAAGTGTGTATTTTGATGGTTTTCAAGTTTTCCTAAAACTAAATGTTGATAAATTTGTAAAACTGAAATAGGCTCTTCATATGGTTCCCATCTCAGTTAATTACATTGTAGGAAATGAGTATGAATACGTTCAGTCTCAAAAGTATGCTATACTCCTTTTCTCACCTGCTTCTATAACATGAGCTTCCCATTAAACAAAAGAAAGAAATCTTAAAAAATCTATATTATCCTTAAAACATCACTTAAGAATTCGATTTTTTACTAGAATATTAAATGATTTAAAAATCTTAAATTTCTAATTATTTTAATATATTAAATGCTTAAACAATTGTTAACCTTACCCAAAAAAATAAAATAGATGGTATAATAAATTAACATAATTTTTGTGCATCGTAGGTTAGAATGAAATAACGTCAGATTTTACCTAAAAAAATGTCACAGTTTAAAGCATATAAGAGTTTGGAACTAACTTGTTTGCATGTTTATTTTTAAATTCGAAAGCATTTTGACTTGTTTAAAAATCTGGTCTGACTTGTTAGTTCGTTTAAAGTCTGATGTATTAGTTATCATGTTTACGCTTAAATGAGCTAATGTGCCTACTTTTAGTTAGGCCTATCTTAAATTATTTTTTGTATGCACTTTTATATTAAAATTACATATACAATAATACTACATATATTAAAAGAATATAATATGAACATTCTTATATAAATTAATAAGTCGGTCTGATAGGCTTATTATGTTTTTAGATGGCCTAAAGCCTAATATGTTAAGTTAAATAATTTTTTTTAAGAGTCCAAGTTTGACATGTTCGCGATTGAATGTATGTAATAGACACCTAATAGGTGGCCTAACCTGTTTTCACACTTAATTGTAGGTGTAATTTTTTTTTACATTATATATAAATCATTCATAATTCATTTGTATTAATTTTATTTAGAGTTTATGATTATTAACATTTCAATAGTTGATAATGTTCTAAGAGATGATAAGATACCTTATATATCATATAAATTAAATTTAAGATACCTTATTTTTCTCATAACAAAATATATTATAAATTAAAGAACAAGAAAGGAATGTGTATTTCATTCATTGAATGAATATAATTGATGGGTTGAATTAGGTTGAATGAATTGAATTACAAAGAACTAATCAATCTATTATATAGAAAATCCAAGAGACTTAACTTTACCTAACTCCTAATTAATTAACCAACTAAACTATTTTACACATGTTTTAAATCATATAAATTAAATTTAAATGATTGATTATTATGCAAGGTGTTGAAATTATAGGGTTAAAGTATAGAAGGAGAAAAGAGAATGATCAAAATAATAAATTATATAGTAGTATGAATGATGATGTTGTGTTTGTTTGATTGTCTCACAAGACTTACAACTGACTCATATTTATACTAATATCATACTCCTAATTAAATACAAACATATCATAATAAAATAATCTATATCCTAAGAGATCTTCTAAGATACTCTAAACAAATAAAGATATGATAATAACATGATATATTCTCTTCAGATATTCTAAGATAATATCATATATTCTAATACAAGGTAGTGAGTTTAAGCTATTATTCCAATACAATATTAACCTAAAATATTAACACTATAATAATTTTTTACACTATCAACATGTCATTTATTTATCACTTATATATTAATCATAATTATTCTTAAATATAAATAGTATATATAGACAATATATTATAAATTGGACATGTAAAATATATTATATCCAAATACTTACACATTAAAGTCAAAATATAAAATATATAATAATGTAGTGTGATATATTGTAATCAATAATGAGATGACACTCCAATTGCATATTTATTCTCCCCACAAAGTAAACATGTTTTTAGCCTTTTATTTCAGGAACGTGTGATTATGAGATAAAATATATGAAAGAGTTTTAATAATCTCACGTGACCAAATGATATAATTGATAATGATAGACACGTACAATGTACCTAGTCATATTCTCAATCCCATATGATAAAATAATAAATGAATAAAATATGCAGTCACGGTAAAAGAACTTTATACTTAGTGAATCTATTATTTACCATTCATTTTTAAAGTATAATATGAAAAATAATACAAATGAATGATTAATATGCGCACATGTCTATTTAACCTACTTGGTCGTAGTTCCACACAATCTCTCGTGCCATCATGTCTATTTCTCACAATGAGACAAACCAAACGACGCATCAACCATTCCAGGTTCACCCTTTTTGTCCTTTTGTGATATCTGCACCCATAAACTTATAATTTTTTTCATTTTCTCAACCACTTTTATTATCATATGTTACTATTCCATATTATTGTTTATCTCATTCTTTGGAATTGGAGGCTGATAATTTTATAAATTTCATTTCTTTTTGTCCTTTTAAGATGATGAGAGTTTGTAACCTTCCCTAGTTTTTTTTAGTTCAATAAATTTTTGGTGAAGATTTTAACTTTTTTTACGTGACTGAAGATTTTAATGTTTTTTTTGCTTAATCTGATGTTTAAGAGTGATGTTTCTATGGGTACTATATAGTATCTGTTTTCTGAGATTGTATCCTATTACCTTACTTAGCTATTTCTTTTGTATATGTATGATACTATGATGATTCTGTGTGTCTTCATACATGTTCATTGGTCTCACGCTATCATCACACTTGTTTTCAATTTTTTAGTTTATCATGATTATTATTCCTTCTGAAATATTTAGAGGGTGATATTGACGTAATGGTAAAGTTGTTCACGAGTTCCAATCCTGGAACCATAAAATTGCATACAATTACTCTCCTCGGACTCCACTAAGTGCGAGCCTCGTTAAATTGAGAAGGGGAGGATTTTTGGAAGTAGGAAAGTTAGCTTTCATTTTGATGTGCCAAAAATTTGCAAAAGATTAAAAACAAACTGAACTTCATGGTCACTATGTGTGTATATACATTGCTTATTGATGATTGTCATATATGGTTGTTAGATTGCAAAGCGATTAGAGAAGTTCAAAACAACAATTTTCACTCAAATGAGTATGCTTGCTGCTCAATATGAGCCATAAACCTTGGTCAGGCTTTCCTAACTTTGATGGTCCAGAATTTGTAAAGGATGCAGCAGTTCAAGCCATTAAGGATGGGAAAAATCAGTATGCCCGGGGTTACGGAATTCCCGACCTGAACATTGCAATTGCTGATAGATTTAAGAAAGATACTGGACTTGAGGTGGACCCTGAAAAGGAATTACTGTTACAAATGGTTGCACTGAAGCAATTGCTGCAACTATGTTAGGATTAATAAATCCTGGTGATGAGGTCATTCTGTTTTCGCCTTGTTATGATTCTTACTTAGCCACTTTATCTATGGCTGGTGCAAAAGTAAAAGGTATAATAACTTTGCATCCTCCATATTTTTCTGTCCCTATTGAAGAATTGAAGTCTGCAATCTCGAAGAATACGCGAGCCATTCTTATAAACACTCCTCATAATCCTACGGGAAGATCTTCACCCGAGTGGAGCTGAATGCTATTGCAACTCTTTGCATTGAGAATGATGTTCTGGTTTTCTCCGATGAAGTTTATGATAAGTTAGCTTATGATATGGATCACATTTCGATTGCTACTTTTCCGGGAATGTTCGAAAGGACAGTTACAATGAACTCTATCGGTAAGACATTCTCCTTAACAGGGTGGAAGACTGGATGGGCCATAGCACCCCCACACTTATCATGGGGGATAAGACAGGCACATTCATATCTCACTTTTGCTTCTTCCACTCCTATGCAGTGGGCATCGGCCGCAGCTTTAAGAGCGCCGGATTCTTACTTTGTGGAGTTAAAGAAGGATTATATGGCTAAAAGGGATATTTTGGTGGAAGGATTGAAGGATGTCGGGTTCAATGTATTCCCGCCTAATGGAACATACTTTGTGATTGTAGATCACACACCTTTTGAACATGAAAATGATATTGCATTCTGTGAGTATCTAATTAAGGAGGTGGGAGTGGTAGCAATACCTACAAGCGTATTTTACTTGAATCCGGAAGAGGGAAAGACCCTAGTCAGGTTTGCTTTCTGCAAGGACGAGGCAACTCTACGAACTGCAATCGAAAGGATGAAGGATAAGCTTAAAAGAAAATGATCGAAATGCATGATCTGAATTAGTTTTAGACCAAATCAAGTAGTAGGGTCATCTATTTATATTATAGCATATAAGTTTTTGCAGCTAAGACACATTCATTTCTACAAACCCAGTAGGATACTAATAACTTCTGCTAAGTTCATTAGTCTTCAGAAGTTATTACCAGTGACTTGCTATTTTTCAGATTTAGAATAATGAGTTTGAGCTAGTAAATCATGTTATTCAGATTTAGAATTTGATTTGACATTTCTTAGTTATATGTTATTTTCTTGTTTACATGATCATGGTTTTGTTGGTTGCATCCTTCTTTCCCTTTATTTTTTGGATAAATGAGAAAACCTATAAAGCTCATGAAGCATATTATCAACCTCTTTAGTATCCCATTGGAGATTTATCTTCTCATTCCTCATGTATTTATCTTCTCATGTGCATTAATAACTTGTTCATTAAGGTAAATAAGTAAACAAAGCAATATCAGTATAATGGCAAGTAATGATAAGGTCATAACCAACAATGATAAAATGTTGGTACAGTGGTGTAAGATCATACTAGATTTATCCTATATAAGGTTAAAAATGTCAAATGTTTGATTTTTAAAAGTAACATTTGTTAGAAGGGACGTTCATACACCACGAAAGTCATTAGTTATGTAGCATGAGGGAATATCACTGACAATATAAAAAGACACTAATAAGATCCCAAATTTGCAATTGGGTTATTGATAATAGCTTATCAAATTATTAATACACTAAATAATCGATTTCTATTACTTTTTCTAGACTTATACATAGATAACCAATAAAATATTGACATGTAATTATAATCGATATATTAAAAAACTTAAATTTGAATAATTATTTTAGATAAAATAATAATATAAAATTTTATTATCTTCAAATATAATATCTTTGACTTCACATGGTGTTTCTTGATATTTGATAAGTATTTGAATTAGCTTCTCAATCAAGTTGTAGTGTTTTGTAAAGATCATGATTGTGGACTAGTAAATACCATTGCCTAGACGACTATATACCCAATCCAATCATAATGATTTCTTAATAGATCAATAATCTAAGTGAGCTATATAATCTTGTCAATTATGTCACACTAACAACTTGCATAAATTTTTCAATCTTGTAAGGCAAAGTGATTATTATAGGCTTCAAGCATAAAAATATTTGTTCACATTATGATATATTAATACAAAGGGAGAGGACAAAAAATGTTCTCTTGCTGCTAAAATAGTTGCCAAAAGGTCGCTTGGTCTTCTTTTATGAGTTTTTAACTTTTTGTGGAAGGTAAGAAATGTTTCAACAATTTAAACCATTAAAAAACTATTTTTATTATTGAGTAACATCTATTGAACTATATTTAATTTCTGGAAATTCCTAATTACTTCTAACGGTCTATGCTAAATTAGATTAAACTAAAAAGTAAAATATGATAAATTATGTTGAAACCCGTCATAAGTAGATTATGTGTTGTGGCATATCAATTTAAAATTTAATCATTTTTTAAACTTTTAAAAACATATCATTATATATTAATATTTAAATTTTTTAACACATTTCTTATATTCAATATATCCAATAGGTATTATGGCTGAAACAATGTGAATGCACTTGCTAGGCACCTATACTTAGATTCTATAAATGTATATTAACAAACAAAATATCCCAAAAGGGAAAAGTGACAAAAGAAAACTAGCATGAAACTAATTAGGTAAGCTTTAATCAAGTGTGATTTTTAAATACTCCAATTGGATAAAAAAATCAAATTTAATAAAAAATAGAAACTAACACATTTAAGCTCTACCAATTTTACGATATTTGGTAAGTCATCTCATTCTAAATAATCCATTTTCATAGGTCTAATTTTACTAATGGAAAAAACATTCATTGGTTTAATTCCACTAATAAAACATCCATTATGCATACCTGGATGCCAAAAAAAAAGAAACATTATTATTTTTTATCTAAAATAAAACGTTACCTTTTACTTTTAAGTTTAATCCATTCCTACAACTTTTTAAATGTCATACTCAGATTCATGCATATAATCCCCAAATAAGAAACACAAATACACAATCAAAACTAGCTTGTAGATACTATTTTCATTCCATTTTTTGTTTATCCCAAAATCTTCTTTTTTGGTAATATTTAACCACTTTTTATTTATAGTTTTTAAATTTAGTTTTTTCTAAAGATTAGAAAGCTAATTTATTAATTTAGCAATACACTTAATGAGCTGATATTTTAACAATTTAACGGAATTAAATTCGATACTATATGTGTAAAAAAAATATATAACTATTATATAAGAAAAGTAACTCCTTAATTCAGCAAAGATAAAAATGATAGAAGGGGTGATGAATATAGTGAGTAAGGAATTGGCATACTCCAATCATTAAATCATGGACATGAAATTAAATCCACAATGAACGAGTCGAGATGGTAACATTTTTCTTCTATGAACCAAATTCTCGAAACTATAATAAATGTGTGATGAAGATGATCGATATCTTCTAACCTCTTCTCCACGATCATACGGCCACAAATTCCTAATCATATAGATAACCCTCCAGATCTCAACCAACGTTCCTCATCCAATCTCAATGACACTAACTATATCCATATGATTATTTTACACTATATCATATTATATGCATTATCTATTTAAAGATACCACATAATTGTACTAGTTATCATTTCATTTCTATTTGATCATTAATTTTTTGAATGAATATATATGTAAGAGTTTTTACACTACTAGTGTATCATTTAACATTCATTTTTTATCATCATTCACTTTTGCGAAATGATATACTGAGTGTATATAAATTTTTAGAATAAAGTATATCCTCGTATCAGGAGATAACTTACGTCCTTTAGCCACTAAAGAATGACATATGTATTATTTTGTTTAGTTTTAAAAAAAAATTGTATAAAATGATTAAATGATATATGTACCAGGAGATAACTTATCTTCTTATATTAGGGAATACATTATTCTCGTAAATTTTTACATTGTCAATACATAAATATTACCGTGTTAATTTTTTTAATTATTTATTGAAAAAATATATATATAAATGACATAAGAGTTTTTGTATATATTATACTATTTATTTTTAATCATCATTAATAAAAGTAATATAAATATTAGACACTTGTTTATATATTATATAATAAGAAAACTGAGTTCAAAATAAAAAAGCTTCATTGTAACCTGTGACTCTTCCTTAATTTTCTCTTCCACTTTGAACTTAAAGTTAAAAACAAAACAACCTTCTACGTTTCTCACTGTTTCTTTTTTCTTCTTCTGTTTTTTTCTGATAGAATAGAACATTGGAAAAAGTTCAGCTTCTCTGGTTCAATATTAGATAATGTTGTAAAACCGTCGTGCTAACTATCTCTCGTTCAGTTAAACCAATAATATCTGAAACTGAAGAAGCCTCTTTTGTGGGTTTCACCATGGAAGCTTCGAAGAAGAAGAGTGAAACCAAACTCACCAGAACCCAATCCTCTCTCATTCGTTCTCGATCCTCCATTGATTTCATCATCTCTGCTCACCACGAAGATGAACTTGTAGATGAGAAGAACAACATGAAGAAGAATCAGAGTAAGTATAGGAATAAGAAAAACAAGCCGAGCTATAAAACCGGTTCGACCCGGTTCATCACCGCCCCGGTTCTTTACTTCTTCATCTTCTGCTCCTCTATTCTCTACTACTTCTTCTTCTACCTCGGAGCCTCCGAAGAAACACCCACTTCGGAAAACGTGTTACTTGTGCTTATTTTCGTAGCCGTGGTGCTTTACTTCGCGAACAAAAACAAGGGCATGATTCAAAAAACCATCTTGGTATTAAAGCACTCGAGGGACATGAACCTGAAAAGGCGCGGTTTTTACTCAAAGTGCGGTAATAACACAGAGCCGGTGAAGTGGTATATTGGAGATTCTGGTGAAAGTGAAAACAGCGAGGTGGAGGAGGAAGAGGAAGAAAAAGATGAATTATTAGTTGAAAAAGAAGGGGTGGAGTTTTACAGCAATGGTGATTTTTACGAGGGGGAGTTTCATAGAAAGAAGAGTAATGGGAGTGGGGTTTATCACTATTTTGTGAGTGGAAGATATGAGGGTGATTGGGTTGATGGGAAATATGATGGGTATGGAATTGAAATCTGGGCAAGGGGAAGTTGCTATAAGGGTGAATATAGACAAGGTTTGAGGCATGGTTATGGGGTTTACAAGTTCTATACTGGGGACTCTTATTCTGGGGAATGGTTTAATGGGCAAAGCCATGGTTTTGGTGTGCAGAATTGCTCTGATGCTAGTTCTTATGTGGGGAGTTTAATTTTGGGGTCAAGCATGGCCTTGGATGTTACCATTTTAGGTGAGTTTGATTTGTACATGAAAGGGGGTTCTGAATTTTCAAATTTTAGATTGTATTTCTTTTCAAAATTTCTGTGTTAATTTTGCTTTCTTGTTTATGTTTTTAAACTTAATGGTCTTTTGAGGGTGCAATTTTTTATGCGTGGTGATGGAACAGTGGATTTAGTTGTTAATTATTTTGATTGATTTCTTTGATGATTTCTGATTTTATGTGATTGAATCTTTGCTAGTTATTTGCCATGGTGATTTGCTAGCTTCAAAGATCCATATTTTGTTGCTGCTTCTGTTTTCTGTAGATTTGTATCAGCCACCCAGATATATCTTGCTTCAGTAACAAGTCCCAATTCATCTGAGTTTGTGTTCTCTTGGATTCCTATTATAGACACCATATCTATGTAGAACTTGAAGTACCAAATTTCTGTTTTTTCATCCTCTTGTGCATTATCTGTCAAAGCAACTAATTATGCATTGGATGTCCTTAAATTTGGATGTCATAGTTGCTTAATTTTCTGGTATGTTAAATATATATGTGACTCTTGTTTCAACAATGTTGTGTAGTTTTTCGACTAGTTGGATGATAAAATGATTTCTTTTCAAGTCCATGTTTATTTCCATTGACTGTTTGGCATAGTGATTAGCATTGAGAAATTTTTCTTCAAGTAATTTATTACATGGAAAGCTACAGTGGAGTATATTCAGTTGTGGAAGTTACTTTTACCAAATAAGCTCACTGTATGTTACAATTTCATGCAGAAATGGAGATAGATATGCGGGAGAGTATTTCGGAGACAAAATACATGGATTTGGGGTCTACGACTTTGCCAATGGACACCGTTATGAGGGAGCATGGCACGAAGGCCGTAGGCAAGGTTATGGTGTTTATATTTTCCGTAATGGTGAACGAAGATGTGGAGAATGGGATGCTGGCAACCTCAAGCACTCTCTACCGCGTCTAACTGATGCTATACTTAGAGCAATTCAGGTATTTGTCATTCATATTTACATGTTACCCATCTATTAACTTAAGAAGTGATAGTTCTAATCTCATACATGTATGTTCTCTTTTGGTGGTTAAATTGCAGGCTGCTAGGAAAACAGCAGAGAATGCTAGAAACCTTCGCCGGAAGGATAATGAAGTGAACAAAGCCGTAATAGCCGCAAACAGAGCCGCCACTGCTGCTAGAATTGCTGCTGTGAAAGCTGTTCAGAACAGGATGGGTGGAAAATTTTGTGATACTCATGTCTAAGAGTTTAAATTGTAGCTTTTGTTTGGAAATGTAAATTTTGCTAATTTTAGTACTTTTAAGATGTCACCTGGTTTGCAAAAGCATATCCAAGGTTGAAGAGTATGTTTTAATGTTTGTAATTTACTTCACCTCAATATAAGTTGTACATAAACCAATTATACCAATGAAAGGTGGATTTTCATATGTACTTTTCGGATTCAAATCTCGGAAATAATCTCCCTCCTCTTGGGAGTGTTGCCTATATCTACCCACCCATGTTCTATCAGATAATGAATCTCGTGCATTGAGCCATCCGTCCGTTACTTTAATTTATCGATTGAAAACTTTACTGTTTGGGGAATCAAAGTATCAAATAAAGGCTATTCATCTCACTTTCTCATTTTTGGTATTCATAATCTTTGCATTGGGTATGAGTTGTTAATCTAAATTTGTTTACCTCAGCACTTCCTCTTTTTCTTTAGTCACTACTTTCAGTGAAAGAATTCATGTTAGCACCGTTTCAAGAAAATTTTCTTTTAAACACTCCTAAGATTATGATAACCCCACCGAAAGAAATTTAACAAGATTGTGCATAACTTTTCTTTGTTAACCAAAGGGGGAAATTGAAAATGAAATTATATGGAAAAACAAATGATGGTGTAAGGTTGGTTTAATCCCTTATGAGTTATGAGCAGAAAAAAGTGACAAAGCCCATACTCAGATTACACTTAATTTATTGACAAGAATGAACACAAAGAAGTTTATAAGTTATGGCACCAAAAGATGAAACTCTCCAATTTGGTCAACAACTACTAATAAAGGGTCAATACCACCACCCCACTAAAATACTTGTCTGCTTGTATTTATGTAAAGTAGGTTACAAGTTGCATGTTGTTCAACATGTTGTTATGAAACAAACCAACATTACACATATTATATTCATGATTAAAAAATGTATACACCGACAATTATAAAAGTTTTATATAGTGTCAATTCATCGTTTGATATTTATTTTCAACCATCATTGACTTTAAAAAATAAATACAAAAAATGATAGTGTATAGATATTCTAGATTGAATTGAAATCACATGGATGGGAAACTTAAATATTTGAACATTATAATATTATTATATTTGTAAAAAGAATCGATGTGATGCTATCACCTCTATTCATGTAGGACACAACATTAGGAATACCCTTTTTACTTTTACTCTTATTTTATTATTTTTGTTTCAGCATAGCATAGGCACATGAATACATGATCCTGTGCTGTAGTGTGGTGGGTGAGATCTATATTAATTTTCTCATATAAATAAAACCAAAAAAGCATGACTTCTTAATCATGAAGGTAAGTTTTTTTTTTTATCTTAAGTTTAATTCTTGGTTAATTATTCTTTTCTTAAGTCCAAAGCCACCCCTGCATTTGGCATCATGGGCTACGGTGTAATTCTCTACTTTCAAAATTGTGTAAAAATATTTCTGAATTTTGCACGCAAAAAAGAGAGTATGTATATATATATATATGCATGTGCTGTGACACTTTCCATCAAAATATAATGTTTTATTTAAATTTGGCACCCAAAGTACATTAAAGAGTCTTTTATATGTCCCTTGATTCAAATCTATCATAGTTTAAGTTTTTCATGTTCAGCTATTCCAAATGCATGTCAGAAAAGTCCAAGAAGAAAGGACTGTTACGTGGTTATGTCAAAAGCTCTGCCAATATACTAATACACAATAAAATAAACCTAAACTATCAATATTTAAAATAAGTGACATATGTCATTTGTAAATCAATCATCACTTTGTGACATATGTCACTTTTTTATGGGTATGAGGATTAGCATGATGATTTAGTAGGAGAATATATCAAGTTGTTTTTATAAACTGAATGTTACCCAAACAATTTAGTTTATAAAAAGCTTAAGAACAAAAATAGGAAAAAAAAACAATCTCATTTCCCAAGCAAACATGTATTTAGAGGGAGACAGTAACTTGAAGTGAATTTAGAAATAATTTTATTATATCTTAAATTATTATGTGTCATTATTTTATTATAATATTCTTTTTGGATGGGCATAAATCAGTGAGGCCTTTTTAAACAGAAAAAAAGTTTATAAGAAAATGAGTACATATTAAAGTTTAAATAATAAAAGGAGAAACCCTAAGAAAAAGAGTTACTCAAAACGGAGTATCTCCTTACTAAAAAAGAAAATACCTCTCCTTGCATATTTCATTCTATATCTCACATAATAAATTTGATCAATGTCGCTTACAAAATAAGTCCAAATGAGGGTATTGCAATTAATAGCACCCATCAACATTTTTTAGTAAATACCAAAAATGTAATTGAACTCATTAATAGTATCAAATTGTGCTTACATGCAACGTGAAATATTTGATTTATCTTAAATAATTCTTTGAAGTTATGAGCAAAGAATGAAGCTTTATTTCTCACTCTTCTCTCATTCTTCTAACACATAGTAATCAAGTAATACTCTCCCGACTCTAATACTAAACGTGCGTTTGATATAGATTAATTTTTTAGTTTCAGTTTATAAACTGCTAGATTATAAACTGTTAAGATTATAATCTGTTTATGTTTGAGTGCTTTAGCTGAAAATTGAATATAAACTAATCTGTTTTGTTTGGATACAGTAGAAAGATTTTTTTTACATAGTAAATTACATAAAAAGGGTATGAGAATATTTGTTTATATTATGATTATTTTGGTTGTTTTTTATACTATTTTTTAAATATACATTTTTTAATATTTATCATAATATATTTTTGCTTTAATTTTGTAATGTTGCATAACAAAGACTAAAAAGTATATTAAAATAAAATACCAATATAAAAAACTAATATTAATATTAAAAATAACATAAGATAAACATAAACAAATAACCTCATACATAGTTAAACATAAACTAAAAAAATAAATCAACCCATGATTTGTAATATTGCAAAGCCTAAAAAAATATTAAATAAAATACAATATAAAAATCAATATCATATTAAAGCAATTATATCACATAATAAATGAAAGTTACTAAACTTAAACATTACACAATTCACAAAATAAATTAATATATAATTTAATGTTAAGTTTTATGAAAAGTTTTCGGCGGTTTAGTGGGTTTATACATAATTAACAAAATTTTAATATTATATAACAAAGTTTTATACATAATTCTTTGTTCTGTGTATAATAAGGAAAGTGTTATGACGAATTACGGTTGCGTTGTGTATAGCGAGGTAAAATAAAGTTATGGAGTTTGGTCGTGATTATTTAATAGTTATGGTGTTGGTAGAAGAGTAAAAAAGGAGAGAGATAAATTATGACGGGGTAAAATGGGAAATTAGAAAACTAGGGAAAAAAAATCAGCTAAAAAATCAATCAACCCTATGATTTTGGAGTTTCGACTTTTGACTTATTTTTTCAGAAAAATTAGTTGCCAACAATCCATATATTTATATTTTCAGCTTATTTTTCAAACAAATACGCATAAACTACAATTTAACTCTATGCCAAACATGACATAATGTCGATCTTAACATGTGACACGAAAAAATAAATGGTTTAGATTTTAATTATTTTTTAAAAAATAATATTAATTTTTTTCCAAATCTCTTTCCCATCACGAAGAGGATTTTAACCCAATTACCTTATCACCAATTATTTAAATAAAACAAAATTATTGTAAAGGAAAAGAAAATTACAAATGTAAGTCAACTTATATGTGCACCAAATGACATATTCGAATAATGTAATTTGCATCACGTCTTATATGGTGGTGGTTTGTAGTGTGGCCGTGTGAGTGAATGAATGTAATTATTGTCTAACAGGCTATAATAATTATTCGGGATAGATTCACTTACTCCAAGAGTAAATGGAAAAATCTTAATTATATATTAGTCATCCAATTTTAAAATATCCAATAATTTAAGTGTGCTCACTAATTCAAACCATTGGAGTAATTAGATTCATTCCCATAATTATATGCGGGTGATAATGCTTTCAAATATAGTCGGTTTCTTTCATATTATCCTTAATATAACAATTTTTTAAATAAAACAGATATATGCTTACATAAGATTTTTCAATATCAGAATCTCAAAATTATCAATTTTATCACTATAATCAAATTTTATATAAAGTAATTTCTAGTTGCATTAATAGATTTTCAAGTAAAAATTGTAACAAAAAAGAATTTCAAGTAAAAATCAGTTTTTTTAACTAAAATTTTAATATTCACTCAAATCTATTAAAATTTAATAAATTTTTTAGAGTCCAAGATCACTTATTTCTTAAATCTTAAACAAACCAACCTTACTAAATGATTAATAACTCAGCTAACTATATTTGCTTTAAATTATACATGATTTTTTAAAAAAAAGTATATACCTGACTTGTATACATCAAAAAATATATACCTGACTTTCAAATAATTATGCAACACATTTAGTAACAATGTTAGATGCGTCATCTAACTCTAACATTACGCAAATAAAATATACATCAAAAAACAAACCTTATCAATAAAAGAAACAAAAGAAAAAACAATATTAGTGTTTAATATAACAACAATACGTTGGTCTAATGCTATAAGATTTCACTGCATCATTATAGTACTGACCAAAATGTCAAATGTTTGAACGACACTTATTAAAAGGAACAATCACAAACAAAAAAAAAATAGTTATTATCCATGTTGTGAGCAAAGTTATAAAAAAAACATCAATTATGCTTCTTCCAAAATTCCAAACACATTTCTGATTTTTCAACGAGTTACACATCCAAGGTGGACAACATCATGGGCCAACCCATGCTCGGTTGATTTTGGGCTTTACCTCTTTATATTCACTAATAATGATTCAAGTTGAAGGTTCCGCCAGTAACTAAAAAGTAGTATTCTCATTTATATTTTATTATTCCAAATGCCTTTACCCACACGGTTTCTTTATCTTTTAATATATGGGTAACATCAATCCTAATGTTCACCAAGTGATATATTTTATTCTAATATCAACACTAAACAATTCTTTATCATATCATAATTATGGCTCCACCATCAACTTTATATAAACACAAATTGTTGCAAACTGCTTCAATTCAAATATTCCACCATCACTACAAGTTTCTATAGAAAGAAGGACGATTATTATGTTAACATGTTTATTATGCCTTTGTACAATTTTTTCAGTTTTTGTATCTTTGGTTTAGAAAATGAAAAAAAAATCGTGATTTTTAGGATGGAAATCGCATTGCGGCATTTTAATGAAATTGTGGCCTGGAGATGCAAATGGATATCGTTTATCTTTTAATATTTATTATTTAAATAAGATCTAATAATAGATAATAATTTTAAAATTTTTAGAATAAAAAACTTGAGTCACTACTCTATTATATATATATATATATATATATTATGCATTAGTTTTGTGAGTAGTAATTATTCATTCAAATTTGAGCCACATATATCCTTAACAATATATCAATATGCATAACGTGGGGTTATTTACTTTATGGCTACCTACATACCTATTAGCATCTGTTCATAGTGCTTCCCCATCAGCTTATTATATGTTGGATTCCACCAACCTGGGCCCTAATTGCTTGTTTGGATCCAAACAATAAATTATGTACTTTAATACCTTAGTCTATCCATAGTCTTAATAGGTTAGTGGTATATGAACCTAGGGGTGAGCAGAACCCGACTCTATTCACTTATCCGATATGGTTTGATTATGATAATGCCTGAATAGGTTTCATCGGATTTAGGGTTAGGTAGAGACTAAACATGACCTGTCTCGACCCGTCTCATAGTTACTCATGATGTTTGTATGTATCTTTATTCAAATGTATAGAGAGTAATGATACTTTTTTAGTCAAAAATATCATTGATTCTATATTTTTTTCATCATATATACATGCTTAATAATATATACATATATTATTTTATATGTCAAATTACATATTCACAATAATAAATAATATTTAGAATACTTTATCTAAAATGAGTATACATTATATTTAATCGCGTCTAAGATCGGGTTCGGGTTTAAAGGTCTGACCCTCTGAATATTTATGGTCGGTTTAACTTCGGGTCTAGAGCCGAGTCCGAGTTCAAAAAAATGATCCGACCAACATTTAGAGACAGATAAGGACAAATTTTAACCCGTCTCAACCCGACCCACGCCCACCCCTATATGAACCTACTCGATTCTTATATATCAAAATGTTAAAAATTCGATTTTAGTGAGAATATATTATTGTCCTTTACACATAGAGATTAATACCTTAATCTGTCAAAGATCAATTTCTATGAGCGGATTCCATGCATTCCAAAAGAAATTAGTTCCTCATACATAAAGTAATAGAGTAATTGGATATGATCAATTATACAAAAAAAAAAGTTTTATGATCTCTATCCGTAATAACATTATTTAAACAAATTATTATATTCATTGTGAATATTAGGCTTATATGTCCAAATTATGTCTAAATAGTGTAATATTTATACACCGATAGTGTAAAGATTTATACATAGTTAGTGTATTATTCACCACTCATTTGTATTAGTTTTATTTAAGAGTCAATAATGATTGAAATAAATGTTAAATGAAGAATTTACAAAGTAAAAACTCTTACACTATTCTCATCTCCAACATGCAACTCTACCCATTTATCATTATCATAACTCATAAGCAAGTTTTAGCCTCTTGCGAAATAAAATAAACAATTACACAATCAATAACAAATATTCTGTAAAGAGAAACACACTAGATTTTACGTGTATATTTTTTATAGAAAAATATTGGTATACTATTCTGTACTGAGTGAAATTTGAACATTCAATCCTCTTATCATTTCAGTTCTTAATCCTTCCAATCTATCCATCTTACCATCTCATGACTCTCAATTTTAAGTATATATTAAGCAAATATAATACATATGTTAATAATATGTAAGTAGCATAAATCTTCATATTAAAGTTAATACATGACACATCAATATTTCAAATAAAAACACTAATATATAATCAATCTACTAATTAACAGTTTCTGAAGTTTTATAAAATCAACATAATGCAAAGGTCGAAGTTGACAATCACACAAGAAAGAATTAGGGTGGATCATGGTGATAGAGTGAATAAGGGAAAAGTAAAACATGGAAATTGTGGGCAAGGTTAGGTTAGATTTAAGAATAAAGGTGACATGTCTCAAAAACATCTCAGTTACTCTGTCTTATTCAAATAAAATTTTGATATTTAATAAAAATTAATATGTATATTTTTCATTACTCAAAAACATCTCGGTTACCTGTATTATACAATATACACATACTACATTGTTTGAAAGTTGTTTTCCATTTTTATTTTTTTGACATGAAATTTTTCTCCCTTCTTGAAACCATATAGATATATATCATATTTCCAAAAGTAGTCTCCACACAAAGTTTTGGAATAACTAGTTTCTGATAAATTTTCACAAGCTACTTAGTATTGATTGAGAATGAGACAATTTGATTTCTCTTTTCGATTGTATGATGTAAACACCCACCACCTTAATACCAAAAAAAAGTTGATTTTCTCTGTGGGAATTTGCTCCTTATAATGAGTGTGAAGAGGACACGCAGCTTAACTTTAAATCCGAATTGACGAAATAATATAAAGGAAAAGTTTTGCCTGTAATATCCAATTTCGTAACTTCACTTTTTTTCTCTCTCTGAAAAAAGGTTTTGATCTTATCTGAAACTTCAAAAGTAGGAAAGAAAAAAAAAAGAACAAGAAAATTTATTTTAAAACTAATTTTTCATAAGTTAAAGTTTCTTCTTAAAACAACTGACAATAAAATAAATAACTTATATTTATTTAAATCATGAACAATAAAACATGGATATGAGACTTCCTTACGAACAAGTCCTCTCCACAGAATCCTACTGACCAGACGAATGCTTACATTTGACCATGTAAGAATGTATCTTGTGACATTAAGGGACATACCATTTATTATTGGATAAACATAATTCTTGAATGAAGAGTTGTCAATGAAGTGATAAGACTATTGAGAAAAAGTCTATATATAGTGATTGATGGAAGCACTATACTCATATGAAAAAGGACTTGAAACACTGTCCCTATCTTTGCCCGTAAAGATTGCCTCTATTAGCCATCACTAAAGTAAGGAAATAGAAAGGAAGAGAAAGAGATAGAATGATTTCTCTATTGACAAGAACAACACACAACACATAGTGGAAGATCATATCGCCATGGAAAAAGGTAATCTATAACCATTCTTATTATGTGAAAGCTATAAATTTTAAAGATCTATTTTTATGGTTTTCATGGATGAACTTACCTGTGGTATCAGAGCACTGTGTTTAAGAACTTATAGTTTTCCATTAATGATGATTTAATCCTGAATGATATTTTGAAATATGTTCTTGAATGTTGAGAGAACTCATATATGATTATTTCCGCTGCATTATAATAATAAACAAAGTATAGAAAGAGAATGTGTTGCATATATTCTGTACTGTTCGTTTATGTTTTCTGTTCTGGTTTTGGAGAAATATTGTAAATGCTACTTTGTAATAAATGCTATATTGCAATAATGAACAGTATAATGTTATGTTGAACATTATGTAAATGATACTTTATAATGTTCCTTTTTTTATACGAACAGTGGCCATTTCTGATATATTTGCACTTTATTTATATTGTATACTCTGTTGTTATTATTCTACTATATTTTGCAGAATATGAAAACATATTGTGATCTGTTTTCAAAGACATATTTAAAACACTTTATATATTCTGCACTTTTATGGCATTATTCGTATCACTATCCATGTGCATGTATTCTGCATTTTTTTTTGTTTTACTGCACTGACCATGTTGAACATGAAGTAACGAAACTTATTTGTACTGTTCATATATATAGTGAACATGTTTTTATATATACATATATACTTCATGTTATTAAGTTTAATATATATTAACAGTAACGAAAAAGCACGTTATTATAAGTTTAATATATATAACTATTATTAAGTTTAATATATACATAAATTGGTATCAATTTATATATAAGTTACATATGTGTATATAATGAATGGCATGAACAGGTATGAATGGGTAACTTTTATATGTATCTATAATTTTAATATATAAACATGAATGGGTTAATAAGAAACAGTACCCAAATAAATATATATATATATATATATATATATATATATATATATATATATATATATATATATATATATATATATATATATATATATGCAATAGTACTCAAACAGAAGAATCATAGTACAAAATATATGAACATAGCAATGTATTTAGTGTGTTATATTTGTACTCTGTTTATATTGTATATTCTACTATATTTTGCTGAATATGAAAAAAAAACACACTGTGATTCACATTTATATATATTTGCACACTGTCATCTTCATTTATGTTTTCAAATAGTTATTTAAAACACTTATTTATATATATATAACGTTATAGTGTTTAACAGAGAAGTAATACTGTAATTTCATTTGATTTTTTTTGATAAAATTATTTGATGAATATATGTAACTCTATAATTTATGTGTAAGTTTGTGAGTCATCTGTATGCATAATATTATGACTTGTTAAATCTTTGGAATTATTGTATGATAGATTTGTTAATCACCAAAGTGGTCAAATCTTTATGTTTATTTAATTCCAAATTGCATGATCATATTTTATTTGTTTGGAACTATTGTATGATAGATTGTTAATCACCAAAGTGGTATAATCTTTATGTTTATTTAATTCCAAATTGTATGATCATATTTTCATTTACTCATTAATTTGATGCTATGAATGTTTATGAGTAAATTGAAGTTCATTATTATAAACAGTTAAGAATCGCCCAAATGTTGATTGTTTGTTCTTATAATCAATGAGCATGAAAGTTGGTAGTGTAAATGCATCATTAGTTATATTTATATATCAAAGATAGTAAATGTTTCTGATATATGCATGTATCATTGCCAAATTATGTGACTTCTTTTTGTATCATTATGTCTAGTATGGTAGATTGATGAATTACCCAAAGGTGAACATCAATATGCACTTATGAAGTAGTCTGAATTAATTTAGCATGTTAGCATGTAACTCAAAGCCTTAATGTTTTCCTTTTTAATTTTATTGATTGCAATACCTGTTGCTTTGCATTCGCAATTCTCATCTGTTCCAACTTTCAATGGACTTAATTTCTCTGAATGGAGTGAACAAATCCAATTTTACCTTGAGATAATTGATTTAGATTTGTCACTTAGAGAAGATAAGCCAAGTGCTATTACAAATATAAGCACCGAAGAACATAAAGTTCATTATAAGAATTGGGAAAGATCAAACAAATTGAGTCTAACGTATATGCGAATGAGTATTGTTGGTAACATTAAGTCAGCTCTTCCTAAAACTGAAAGTGCTAAAGAAATGCTAAAGTTTGTGGAAGAGCGCTCCCAAACTGCTGACAAGTCTTTTGCTGGGACACTAATGAGTACATTGACCACCATAAAATTTGATGGTTCTCGTACTATGCATGGACATGTTACTGAAATGACAAACATTGCAGCAACACTTAAGACATTGGGAATGGATGTGGATGATAATTTCCTTGTGCAATTTGTACAAAATTCATTACCCTATGAATATGGTCCTTTCCAAATGAACTATAAACACCATGAAAGATAAATGGAATATGCATGAATTGCATAGTATGTTAGTTCAAGAGGAAACCAGAATGAGGAGCCAAGAAAATCATTCCATCAATTATGTTAATCATCGAGGAGCTAGAAAGAAAGCCAGTAAGAAACATGACAAGAAAGGGAAGGGACTCTTAAAGATTAACGAGTCCTCTTCTCAAATCCACAAGAAGGAACATCATGACAACAAATATCGTTTTTGTCGAAAGATTGGACATTTCCAAAAGGATTGTCCAAAACGCAAAGGTTGGTTCGAAAAGAAAGGTAAGGCTAGTGCTTATGTATGTTTTGAATGAAACTTAGCAGAAGTTCCTTATAATATTTGGTGGATTGATTTTGGATGTACTGCTCATGTTTATAATACTATGCAGAGATTCATTACGACCCGAACTACAAAACCAAATGAAAAATTTGTCTTAATGAGAAATAGAGTGAAGGTTCTAGTGGAAGCTGTCGGGACTTATCGTTTAATTATTGACAATGGAAATCATTTAGATTTATTTGAAACCCCTTATGTACCTAATATATCTAGGAATTTGGTTTCTTTATCTAAACTTGATGTTGCTGGGTACTCTTTTAAATTTGGTAATGAATGTTTCAGTTTGTATAAATATACTCATTTGATAGGTAATGGTATATTATGTGATGGATTGTACAAGTTAAATCTTGATAATCTTTTTTTCTGAAACACTTTTAATCTTGCATCATAACGTTGGAATTAAGCGTGACTTAATTGATGAACGTTATGCTTACTTGTGGCATAAGCGTTTGGGACATATTTCCAAAGAAAGAATGAAAATATTAGTAAAGAATGAAATCATTCCGGATTTAGATTTTACTCATCTGAATATATGTGTGGATTGTATTAAAGATAAACAAACAAAACACACAAAGAAGGGAGCCACAGGAAGCACTAAGCTTCTTGAAATAATACACACTGATATTTGTGGACCTTTTGATGTTAATTCTTTAAATAAGGAAAAATATTTCATTACCTTCATTGATGATTATTCACGTTATGGTCATATCTATTTATTGCCTCATAAAAAAGTGAAAATTGTCAGGTCTGATCGAGGGTGGTGAGTATTATGAAAGATATGATGAAAATGGACAACATCCAGGCCCATTTGCTAAATTTCTTGAAAGTCGTGACATATGTGCACAATACACAATGTCAGGTACACCACAACAAAATGGTGTATCAGAAAGGCGTAATAGAACATTGTTGAATATGGTTCGGAGTATGTTTAGTAATTCATCTTTACTCATTTCATTGTAGACTTATGCTTTAAAAACCGCCATTTATTTATTAAATAGGGTTCCTAGTAAGGCAGTTCCAAAGACTCCTTTTGAACTGTGGATAGGAAGGAAACCTAGTTTATGGCACCTACATGTTTGGGGATGCCTGACGGAAGTTAGAATTTATAATCTACATGAAAAGAAACTGGATGTAAGAACAATCACTGGTTTTTTCATTGGTTATCCAGAAAAATCAAAGGGGTATAGATTTTATTGTCCAAACCATACTACAAGAATTGTTGAAACTGGGAATACTCGGTTCATTGAGAATGGTGAAGTTAGTGGGAGTGAAACACCACACAATGTGGAAATTCAAGAATGAGGGTGCAAGTTTCATTTACTTGTGTCTCTAATAATGTTGTTCCGTTTATTTAAGTAAAACGCAATATGCTCATTTATGGTAATACACGGTCATGAAAGATGATTTTAACGTTAATGTGTTATATGATGAAGAATATGTTGTGTGTGGATTTGTTTATGATAATGGTGTGTTATGGATGGTTGATTTATTATAAACATATATGGGTGTGTTTGTAATAAAGATTGTGAGATGTGTTGTTTGATGGCAAAAGTAGAAATTGTTATGTTGTGTGATAATAATTGTGTGTGAGTTGTTTATTGTTATAAACATATATGAGTGTGTTTGTAACAATGATTGTGTGATGAGCTGTTGATTGGTTAAAAGTGGGAGGAGTATGTTTATGAAAATGACTAAGTTGTGAGTCGCTTTATTGTTATGAACATATATGGGTATGTTTGTGACAATGAAGGTAGTGTGGGTTATTTATGGTGATGAAACAATGAGATATCTTGTGTTGATTGTGTGTATGACATTGATGTGATATTTTGTGTTATGACTAATATGTTAATGTGGATCATTTGAGAAATTACCTACCCGAGGTGGTAGTGGATCATTGGAGAAATTACCTACCCGAAGTGGTAGTGGATCATTGGGGAAATTACCTGGCCGAAGTGGTAGTGGATCATTTGAGAAATTACCTACCCGAAGTGGTAGTGGATCATTGGGGGAAATTACCTGCCCGAAGTGGTAGTTGATCATTTGAGAAATTACCTACCCGAAGTGGTAGTGGATCATTGGAGAAATTACCTACCCAAAGTGGTAGTGGATCATTGGGGGAAATTACCTACCCGAAGTGGTAGTGGATCATTTGAGAAATTACCTGCCCGAAGTGGTAGTGGATCATTGGAGAAATTACCTGCCCGAAGTGGTAGTAGATCATTTGAGAAATTACCTACCCGAAGTGGTAGTGGATCATTGAGGAAATTGTGGGCTTACCCGTAGTGGTAGCGGATTATTTGTGCAGTGTAAACGTCCGGATGTGGTAAAGAGTAAGCTTGATGTCGATGGTAATTGAAGAAACAAAAAGTATTTGATATAAAAGAATATGCATGCTATAAAATATATATTATGGGATATATATACTACATGGTGAATATGGATATATGAAAATAGAAGAAAGAAGATACGAATGCTTAATATTGTTTTGAATGTGGATTGTCATATAAATTGATATACGAATATTATGTGGTATAAGGTATTGATTTGTATATGTTTAACATGATTGATGTTAGAAGTTGTATAGGTTGTAATATTTTAATGTTATTACTCCATGTAAACTCACGCTACGGTCACCGTAGTTGGTTCTTACTCCTTCTGTTTCTTCTTGTATGTGTTGTGTATTTGAGTTCAGGTTGTGGCGGTAGCGCATTTGACGTTTGCGGAGAAAAGTACATGGGAGAGTAGGGTTTTATGTAATTGATATGTTATATGATAAATGTTAATAATATGAGAACTATGTTGGATTATCTATTTTGTAAAATGGACTCCTCCTAAGTGTATAATAAGTTTATTTAATGTTTGTATTAAAAGTGTTTCTTGAGAAATAATAATTGTTTAGATTATGTATTTGAAAGGAAGTGTAATGACATGCTTTTGAAGTGAGATGTATTTGTGATTTATAAATGGAACTAATATTTGTATTCACTCAAGTTTCCAAAACCATTCAAGTAATGTCTTCCAAAAGTAATCACTTCACTTTCATGAACAAGGTTTTAAAAAGAATTTTTGGATTACGAAAATCGGGTCCTTACAGTAATCGTGGTATAGAGCATTGGAAAGCTGCAAAAGAAAGTTCTGAGATATTTGCAATATACAAAGGAATCACATGCTTACTTATAGGAGATTGAATCATCATGAAGTAATTGGTTATTCAGATTCAGACTTTGCCGGATGTATAGACACAAGACAGTCTACGTTCGGTTATGTATATCCCAAAATTTCTACAAAAGGTCCAAAGCTCAATTAATCACATGACACACATCACAGACATTGCAAAAAAAGTATTACAAGCTCTGATCAAAGATAGTTGTGCACTAGTGAAACTAAAATATTAGAATCTACACGAATTATGATTAAAAATGAAATAGTGAATGTTGTTCACATGTTTTAATGGGTATCAACAATCTCTTGGAGAATGCAATGCATTGCTTCTTCCCCATCTTCTACTCCCTTCTTCTGATGACTATCAAGGCTTCCTTTCCTATGTCCATCAGGCCCGTTTGAAAACTCAAATTGTTGCTGAAAACGACTAGTTTTAGCACTTATAAATAATTCAACAGTAAGTGACAAGGTGCTGAAAAGATTCAGCAACAAATGTCAATAGTAAATGATATAGCTTCTTCAGTATGATCTCATTTTTATTAGTAAATGCCAATAGTTTTACTTAATACACATTCAGAACATGTATTATAAATCTTTTCAAATTTACAAATTGAAATTTTGATGCTTGATTTCATAACTACATATTCCAAAGCTAAACATTTCAATTTTATCAAGCACACCCCTTAAGTATTTCTCTCCAAAGGCATATTACAGAATATGTCAACTGTACTAGTTATATGAAATGTCTTTCTCACTCTATGTTGAATATGTGCAATAATATTCTAGGATCTATGAACTGACTAGTAACATAATTCTTAGGTAGTGTTTGGTACGCGGACGAAGCTGAATGAAATGAAATATTTATGTGGTTCTAATCTAAGGGTGAAAATCATGTTTTGTTAAATCATGTACACTGAATGCTACTTTAATGATGCTACCACACATTAAGGTATAAATTTCTCTCAACAAATAAATATTAGTTCAAAAATGGATATAAACAAAAACCACCAGCCCAAAACCAAGTTGCACAATATAACTTCTATTAGTCTTGCCTGTTCTAGTGAGTTTTGTTCACCCGTTTACTAACCAACACCCTCATTACATTCTTTCTCTGTCATAATAAACTTTTCACACCTTCCTTAGCTCCATTGTTTACTTGCTCAATTAATATCAATAGAAAAATCTTTTAGAGATTTTACATGAAAATAAATAAAACCACAAGTGAAAATCATTCTTCCTTCTCGTTCATTCACCTTTACACTATTACTATTTTCAACCGTTTTGTAACTATAGCCTAATAGCATAAATTCTATTCTCGAAAAGCAATTACACATTACATCAACAGAATTAGCTCCAATCACCAGCCAAATGATAAGTATATGCATAAAAATTAGGGATTTCAACATATTTGGGGAAAACAATAAAAGATTTAGAAAAGTGAAATTAGAGATTTATGATTAATGATTATAGTATAAGAATCGACTAATTTAGATATTTTTATTCAAAATTGAAGAGAATCAAACCTAAGAAGAAGCTTTGACTTGGTTGGTGAAGTTTCCAATATCTTTGAAGAAGGTTTTCTTCCATGGTAACACAACAAATTCAAGCTTTATTACTTGATTGAATGAGAGAAAAATGTTTCAAGGAGCGAAAAAATTATTTGAATGGAAGAGATAGTTAAGAGAGCGAGTGAGAGAGAAACCATGAGAGTGGGAGAGAAACAATGAGTGAAGAATGAGAGATGAGAAAATGAGGAAGTGAGGTAATTGAAAGAAGAAGAATATATAAGGTTGATTTTGATGAGCAGCATGATGAATACAGTGGAGATTGAAAACCTCCATAAATTAAGTAAAAACATGTTTATGTAGTTAATGGTTCAATCTATCTCATTTAAACCTCCACAAAAAACCCTCCATTAAATATAAAATTTGTTATAGTGCCATCTGCCAGTTTATGAGCAATATTTTAATGAAGGAACCCAAACTTGAGTAGGTTCTTATACAGATTGTGACATATGTGTATGTATGAAATGGAGACGAATAGCATCAATTATATGTAATAAACTTACATTTCATGTTATATGAAACATTAATTAAAAAATTGTCCCATGCATATTATATTTTTTATAAGCAAGTAAATTTTTTAATAACAAAGTACAATAAAGGTATGCAGACTCTAACTAAAGAGATGAAAGCTCTAACGAGGTGAATTTTTTTACTTATCCATCTTTGTGAATGGCGTGCACATATATAGCATTATTCACTTTCAGTAACACCTCAAAAGAACCTAAGCCTTTAATGTGCATGCGTAATGACTAATCACTAAACCTAATTTCCATTTGGTAGATTTCATGTCGAAGATACCATAATATATCCCTTACTTTATTCTGTTGATTCAATTATATAGTTATATATAAAAGGTATTATAGTAATTTCTCCGAATATTTAATTATTAAATGGATAATTATGGAATCCGTGAGGCTTGAAAATTGAAGTGAGAGAGTTAGTGCCTTGAGTTATTGTGAAACACCATGTCACCTGTACAATTTGGTATCTCTTAATTTTGTCTCACCTACTTATATCTAGACATGTAAATTTAATTTATTATTTTTGTAAAATAAATTAAAATGAAGTGTTATTTTTTATTTGTTGGCAAACATTAATAATGCGAGACCGAGAATATTGTTCCATAGATATGCGGTCTGAGATCATGTGTCTTTTGTTGGCTTGCATCAATGATAGTGAAGCTATATAACAATAATATAGTTTTAAATTTTTCATTAACATAACATGTTTTTATTGAAACAAGATAACATATAGGATAGGATCTCGGATAACAAGTCTATGTTGATTGTGAAAACCCTAGGCTTCCTTCTAATTTCCTTTTGCTTTTTTTGGTTCTATAAAAAGACCATTTAGCATTTTTAATAAACACACACTAACTCACAAGTCACAAAGGTCCTTCAATCCCTTTTGTGAGTTTGTATTCACCTTTTGTATTTGTAATAGAAACATGGAGAATGAGGACCCAAATAGTGGTGGTAGATTGAGCATGATTCGTAAGATGAAGCCTTACCTTGCTATGGTATTCCTTCAGTTTGGTTATGCTGGAATGTATATCATTACCATGGTTTCATTCAAGCATGGTTTGAGTCATTGGGTACTCTCAGTTTATCGTCACATAGTTGCTACTCTCATCATGGCTCCTTTTGCCCTTGTCCTAGAAAGGTACCTTTCTTCATGTTTACTTTTTAAAGCTAGTGATAATATTCTCATATATGCTCTTTTTTTTCGCACATCATTTTGCACATACTTTATAATCATGTACTAAAAGATTTTACTTTGGAAACAATATTGTTGAATAATGATAAATTATTACAAAGTGAGAGGGTTGTTACGGTGGTTCAGAATATTTTTAAATTTTTAGAAGGAAAAATAAGTTGTTGCACTTCAAAATGATAATCTATGGAGGATGAAAGTTTTTTTTTTTTTTGGTTATACCAAGAGTATTCTCTTACCTTATGGGAATGAAACTAATCTCTTTCAAATGTATCATGCCCCTCTCAATAAGTATCGTTTCAAGAATCGCACCGATCAACTTTTGGCATATATGGAGATCTGATAAGCCCTTACACTATTTAGACATATGTGTTTATTATAATGGAGGAAAGTATTTGGTAACAACATAAACAACTTTTTTACAGCTTTAGATGAAGAAAAAAACAATTTTTTTAAAATGATTTTTTAACGTTAAGATTATATTAATTCTAGAAAACAATCTCTTGTTAATATCTAACTTTTTCAGATTTTCAGATCTCATCAAGTGAGAGTCTCATCTACATTTCATTTTTCTAATATTATATCCATTATCCTCAAATCTGAACCAAACACATCCATAATATGAAAATTTAAAGATGCTGGAAAATGGGTATCAAACTATCAATGATCATTTTCTATTTCTCTTCACCACACAACTAACACTTACATCATGTACAACAGTTTTTCTTGTTGGTTCAGTTGCTATCTGTTGTAACTTTGCAGAAAAGTAAGGCCAAAGGATGACACTACCAATCTTCCTGAGATTAGCAGTGCTTGGTTTCCTTGAGTATGACTCTTCAAACTCTCTAACATATATTATCAATTATATTTGGAGAATCAAAATCATACATGCATTTTGTTTGTTTCCTCTAAGTTCTTAGTCACATCATGGGCCCCGTGTAAATCTTTATTCCATTAACACATGCATGCATGCATTACAATTTTCGTAGTTATTAGTTCTCAGTTACGTGCATAAATGGGAAATTTGTAATTCTTGCTCTTGTGAACACCCTAAGAACTAACAACTACAAGATAACATGCATAGTTAGTTTTTATAATCTTTTAATAAAGCTGAAAACATTTTAATACTCAGAATTCCACACGAGTGTGGCTGATATAAACCCAACTATATAAATGTATGTTAAGGATGAAATTGAACAAACTATGTATATGGTATGTTAAGGATGAAATAAACAAACTATATAAATGTGATTAAAGTAATAGAGTTCATTCAGGTGCTCATTGGTTCTGTTTGTGTAGTATCTGACTGGAAAACCTTAAAAGATAAAGAATATTCTGCATAATCCATGAATTCCTAAGCCGTAACTTGAAAGAAACGCGACAAACTCGATAATGGTGCTTCATATTGGCCCACCTTTTCTAGTGGACACATCATGCTGACAAAAAGGACAAATCACAATACATAATTTTATTATATACCTAAAAAATGGTGTAATGATTTCTACAAATAACAAAGTCCTTGACAAAGGTTATATGTGTCCACTATTATCTCATTTCTTATGGCAAACCAACACTACTTATTAAAATATGATTGGTACCTGATAAGAAATTAGATATTCTTGAAATGGGTTAGGATCTTCTCTATTAATGGAGATACAATACAAGTATCTAGAAAATAATATGTAAATATAATATAATAAGACACTTTTATCTTTTAAAGATAAGAATATTACACTCTTATCCTTAAAGACAAATGCAAAACCAAGAAAATTGTAGATTCATTCATTTGGAAGGATTATTTTCCCCATATGATATTTGTCCCAATATTTCTCGGTCATGACTTCTATATCTACCAAAAATTTAAATCATTGTTCTTAAATTAGAAAATAAACTTTCATTTAAAAGTGATAATTATTAAATTAAATCCCTAAATCAGTATCCATGAACGGACAATAAAAAATATATATAATGTTTTAATTAATTAATCGTGCCATCGAATAAAGGCTAGCAAATCATGTTGCGGTGTAACATGATCCGTGAAGGACAAAACTAATGAATTTTTTTAAGAAGATTTTATATCAATTTCCTTTATAAAAAAGAGAAATCATGGACACTTCTTTTTTTTCCATGAGAAGTTATCAAACTTAGATACTCTTCTTTTGTTGAAGTACATAAAAAGGCACTATTACGCTAAGTTAATATTTATAGGAGTATACTTAGAGAAAGAGATAGAATATATATTGTTCCCTTATGGTTTGCTTCATCCATTTATACTGAAGTGAAGTGACTTACATTCAATGGGAGGTCTCATCATTACATATGACATAGTCTTGTCATTTTTTATAACATTCAGGCTAACATTGTTGCGAATTTAGACTATCTTTGGCGTTTAGCTTTAGACAATATGAACCCTTACTTCTAATGTGGTATGACCTCCTTGTCTTGGTCTAAGGAAGATTCTTCAGCATAGCAGGTGTTGACATGTCATGTCCCGTTAAGTCGATATCATTCTTTTTCCTTAGCTACGTCAATCACCCGACATGATCGTCAGTCATATTTATTGTATGTTTGGTTGTTGGCCTCCAACCAATCCTGATTCTAAGATGGAACAATTGCCCACAATCTGATGACATGGATCTTTATCGGGCGTATCAACAGACTTGAATATGGTCCATATGATCAACAATCATGCAGGACAGATCTTGATCATAGGGGCATGATTGACACTCAAGTAGATCGAGTCTCGTATGCTCAGTCATTGGCTTGATCGTAACATTCAATAGAACATTAGATGTAGAAATATTGTGCAAATAATAAAATTGAATAAATATTAGTACCATCATCCAAATAAAAATATATAGGCATTATCATACAATACTCTGAGATAATTAAAAATGAAACTAGAAAAGGGATTTCATCATCAAACCTAGAGGTTAGGCATATAATATTATTGATCTCACTGCAAATATAACTTGAGGTTGATAGAGGATAGATTGAACTATTAATATATCATTAATTATTTATTTGCCTTATTTTTTAAGAATAAATAATAGTTAATATATGAATGATGATGCTGAACTAAAATTGTCAAAAATATATTTACATATAAGTGAATACACATTAAATCCTTTATTTATTAGCACAAATTGTAAAAATGTTAAAAATTATATATTATAGAGTTTAATATGTATGTAAGGTAAGAATTGTTACATTATGACTAAGATATCAATCATTCACAAACACTACCTTCATTAAAGAGATGATAATTGTTAAGTTAACTGTTGTGTAAAACACCTTACACTATCCTTCCAGAGTATAACTATTACGTGAAAGATGCTAGAAAACTCTTAAACTTTCATTACATGAACTATTTTTTTCTATATTATAAGTTTTGTTCATGGATACAACATGGTGAATTAATTTGTGGAGTGATAATTTTGGTGGTGATGAAAACAAAATAGGCCAGTGCTTGATCAGAATTTGTACAACATGGGGATGAAGTACACCTCAACGACGTTTGCATCAGCCACCATTAATGTCCTTCCAGCAATTACATTTATAATGGCACTCGTTTTCAGGTAATTAAAACCTTCAAAATGGTAGATGATAACTCATATACTATCATTTCATACATTTTTCTCTATAAACTCATGTTACTAAATTTTACTATCAAATAGGAAATATACTTTAAAAAAAAGGTTCCTTTACGAAATTAATCTGATCATGATGCTTCTAATGTGCTACCAGGTTAGAGAAAGTGAACTTGAAAAAAATACACAGCCTAGCGAAGGTAATTGGAACCGCAGGTTACAGTATCAGGAGCCATGGTTATGACTTTATACAAAGGCCCTGAGCTTCAGATCATAAAAGGACAAGGTGGTAGCCAACATCATAGTTCCAGCAACCGATGCCTCTAACCAACACTGGGTTCTCTTGGAACACTAATGCTCATTGCAAGTTGTGGTGGTTGGGCTAGTTTCTTTATATTGCAAGTATGTATACATGGCCTACTATATATATATATACACACATTTTCATGCACATTATTTTTTTATGTTCATATAATTTTCATTAACTGATTAAGAATCTTGCTTGTGTTATGATTTGTGGGTTTTAGTCCTTTCACTTTGAAGTTGTACCCAGCAGAACTCTCCATGACATCTTGGATTTGCTTTCTGGGTATTTTTGAGGGTGCAATTGCAGCACTTATCTTTGAACGTGACATGAGCGTGTGGTCCATAGGATGGGACTCAAGGCTTCTAGCTTGTGTTTATTCTGTGAGTATCTTTTCTTAACTAATGTGCATGATAAATTACACTACACCAGATATCGCAATTAACAACGGTCATTCAACGATGCTTACTAGAATAACACTGTAAAAAACAAGACAAAGGATAATTAGCCGCATGCATAATTAGCCACATGCATTAACGCAAGCGCTATTAAATTGGATAGACATTTCAGGAGTGCTATTGAATTAGCGCTAGCTCGAATAACATATATTCTTAATTGCTAGATGTAATGCTATTAATCAAGCTTTGCGATATTTTCTCAATATATACTCTTAGTTAGATCATTAATCAATTATTTAGTCTTTCAATGATTGAGATTAATTAGCTTAATTAATATTAGGGAGTGGTGTGTTCCGGAATGGCATACTATATACAAGGAGTAGTAACGAGAGAACGTGGACCAGTATTTGTAACTTCTTTCAGCCCATTATGCATGATTATCACGGCTGCATTGGGTTCCATTATCTTAGCTGAGCAAATTCATCTAGGAAGGTAATCATTCAATGTTTAATTAACAGTCCTTATTTAAAATCAAAATGTGTTCCATTATTCCATGTCCTAAGTTATTTATTTTGTGTTGTACAGCATAATTGGAGCTATTATAATTGTGACCGGGCTTTACACTGTGGTATGGGGAAAAAAAAGGACAGTGTGAACACAACGGGTTCAGGGAAAGACAAAGAATTGCCAATAAAGGATGAAACAATATCAGGATCAAACATTTTTGACAGCATAGAGGTCAATGTCCCTGTTCAGGTTAAAGGAGAAGGGAAGAGTGTCCTACATGCCACAAGATCTTAGGTCCTTTATTAGGACTTGCATTATAAATATTCCTACTAATTAAAATTAGGTCAAGAAAGATTCTGTATCTTTCAGAAATGCATGCTTTAGTGGCTGCATTTTCTTATGTTACACTTTTCTGTAAGCTTTTTGATGTTTAATTTCTGGAACTTGCTCGTCTCTCTTTTTTATGTCTCTGCTCTTAATTTACTTTACTTCTTCTGTTATTTTATTTTTCTCATTTGTGAGTTGGATTTCAGAGGGAAATGAAAGATAATGAGATCATGGAGATAAACTTATGAAATGACCCTCAGACTTTATATTTTTATTCATTTCCCTCCAAAATTCAACTTGCAAACCCATCGTTACTAAATATAATCTTTGAGAACTTGAGGGATGTTGTTGGGTTAAGTAATGTTACCCAGCATAATTCTCAAAAAGTATCTTCTATTTCGTCTTAATTTACTACTTAATAAATAACTTTAAATAAAGAAAATATATTTAAATTTTAAAAAATAACTCATCTAAAAAAAGCGCAGTAAAAGTGTTCTTAAAATAAATTAAATAAATATAACATTAAAATATGACATAAGTTATAAACAAAAAATAAGTGTTCTTTAAATAATTTTATTTGAAATTTAAAAATACATATGCATGTATGAAATACTTAAAAACACAATAGAAATTACTTTGACCAATACAAATCACATAAACTATTTTCATTCTAACATTATACTTCCTAAAAAACAAAAAATATTATTATTTGTTAATAACACTATTGTTACAGCTAAATGCAAACATTTTTTTGGGTTCATGATAGTTCAAGTTTTTTATTTTAATGATCAATAATGTTTGGTCTAAGTCTAAGGTTTGAACTTAATTTGAACCATGAACTCATGCTTGATATATTCAAAGTCATTCACACATATTTAACTCACATCTCATAGTAACATCGTATTTAGTCTTAGTTACCCTCTTACTTGATACTCATCCCAATTTTAATTATTGCATCTCATATAACTTACCTTTATTGAATTTGAATCACTATATCTCATCTCTATCAGGGTTGTACATAATTATGCCATAACCAAGTACGTTAGCAACTCAAACCAAACCATATTTTTGGGTTAGTAAGGGGGAGGAATCCACTTACTCTTGGAGTAATTGAAAAAAAACCTATTTCACATCATGATCATTCATTCTTGAAAAATTCAATAGTTTGAATTGATAAATACATCTAACCCATTGAATTTTTCAAAATTGGATATCTAAGATGTGGAGTAGGTCAAGAGTAAGTGAATCTCTCCCATTATTTAAAATACAATAATGGTTGCTTTAATTTTTATTGGTTTGCATGGAGAGAGAACAAAGAAGAACCTCTGATCTTTTATTGAAAAATCAATTTGAGAATAATGCAGAAAACAAAGGGAAAATGGGCTTTAACTAAAGGCCCAACTAAAAACAAAAGAAATAAAAGAAAAATAAGAATATTAAAAAAACAAGCCCATAAGACATCTTAGCCGAAGTTTAAAAATTTACTTCGTTCAAATAATGTAATATATGTATTGCTGATGTAAAAATTTATATACAATCAATAGAAATTTAATATTTAATATTATATTTAAAAAATGAATGATGTCAAATATGTTAACAGTGTAAAAAAAACATTATAATGAATAATTAATACTGTTTGGCGTAAATGTAAAACGACAAAATCGGCTCCCATGAAAATTTGCACACAACACGTGGAAAGGACAACCCGTTTCTTGTGAAAACTTCCAAAGAAAAAGAAAACGCACACAAATTAGGGATTGGGGAAGAAAATATTCCCCCAAATCAAAATTCTGTCATAGTCAAATATCAAATCATGCGAACCCGTGACGCCGTCGAGGTTGCCAAGACGGTGCTTGAAGTCGCCGACGTTGCTTGGACCGCCGTGGAATTCAACCACCATCTCCACCCACAATCCACCCGCCACCGCCGACCATCACTGCTCCGAAAACGACGATTTTGAGTCACTAAGATCTGAGAATCGGCGTCTTAGGAAATTGCTTGACCAGAATTTGGGGCTTCTTCATAATTTATCTGAATCACCTTCCTTCCTCAATAATTGCCCTCCCGATGTATATATTATATACCTTACTTTTTTAGTTTCTTTCTCTAATTATGTGCCTTTGAAATTTGACTAATTTGATTTCATCAATTAAGCTATTAAAGTATAATTTTCTTTTTTTATCGATTGAGTTGATAGTTTCATAAGAAAAGTGAAGGTTTTGAGGGGGAAGTGGATACTTCCCTTTCCTTAGTAATTGGATGCAAAACAATTTAGAGCCCTCTTGTTTAGTTTTTTGTCTCTTAAGATTTCTGAATTCATATGCTGTTTTGATTGAATTAAAAAAAAGTTAATAAAATCTGGTTTTAGAAGAAGCTCGAATAAATAAGTATTTCTGCCAAAAGTATTGATGGAAAACTACTTTGTTTTTGGAAGTCTAAACAAAGGATCCTTAATTTTATGAAAGAAGCAAATTTCTGATAGAAAAGTTGTTTTTGAATAGAGAACTACTAGCTCCTTAATTATTAGCTAAATTCCATTGAAAGGCGTGGCCAATACATGAGGCTCCTAGTCAGTGGGGTCTGGGGAGGGTAAATGTATGTAAGCTGATCATCACAAGCGAGAATTCTGTTTCCAGAAATCGCCAAATTTCATCAATAAACTAATTTCTTGGGGAAAAAGTTGTTTTAGGAATTGGGTAGCTAATAGTTCCTTACTTCCTTAATCCTTGCTATAATTGGATACAAATTAAATTATTTTGGGTATCCTTCAATCATGTTGTGAAATATTATTTGATCTGCAATTGCTAAATAGGAAGCATTTCATAATTTCATTCCAATGATTATAATTATTATTTTACCGCCCCTCTTTTTGGGTATCTTTACTAATTATATTTACCCTTTCAACCATTTGTGAACGTTTCTATTTGGTTGCAGTTGCATGATCGATTAGTTGAGACTGTGAGGTCTGATGAGTACCTGACACGGCTTAAGTTCTTACAACAGGAAAGTGTCAGTAGTGGAAATCAATTTCCTTTTAAGGAGGCCTCTGGTATTTAGTTAAATTTCTCTGCTTATGAATGTATGTCTTGTGTGCATTGAACTACTTGGATATTGACAAAATTCTGGTGTTTTTGTTGACATTGACAGAGGTTGATTATCACTCTGCTGACATTTTGATCAATGTTGACTCACAAGAACCCAGTTGGTGGGTGTGGGTTGCAGGTGAGCCATGTAATGTTGAGGAATGTAGTGGAATTGATGATGAGAGTTACTTGGTCATCAGTGAGGAACATGTGGTAGATGGAGTTGCCAACTTTATGGCAAGATGCGTTCTGTCTAACCCGAAAGCTCTGGTATATATTTGCCTACTTTTACACATTGGTATTTTATTTTGTTGTTTTGTATCTAATGTTATTTGCCTCGTCATAATTGCAGAAATTGTCACCAGAGGAACTGCAGAAAAGTAAGTTTATGGGAAATTTTTTATATCCTGAATGGTTTTCCCTTTACATTTCTTAGCTCAATTTTTAAGGAAGGATATAGATTTGTAAGTTTGTAACTTACATAGCCTACTTCGCTAAAATGAATTGGGTGAACGTACCGAACCCATTTATTCACTTATGCTGGATGGGGAGACTGTTGTTTGTAGCAACCATAAACTCGTTTTGTCATTGAATTGAACTTTTCATTTATTTAGAGTTGTGATGTGAATGGTTCAAGTACACAAGTGTTTGTCCCTTTTAAACATCTGGATGAAGCAAATATTATTTTACATTTAATTGTCACATACTCACATTGACACTTTTTACTTGTTTCATATTATCTATCATTTTAGGAAATCAAGAAGCACTAACCCTTTTCTCCCATTTGCCATCTATGGTG
>WOCE01000049.1:0-22500 GCA_009771035.1 Lupinus albus
TCCCTATTATCATCGAAAGTTGATGAGAGTGAAAGAGAGCAGATACCTTAGTTAATATATAGAATACCTTTTTTTTTAAGTATGTAGAGCTATCCGACTCGCTAAGCGAGTTGATAGAAGTATTCTTAAGTCTATCACAACCATCTCTGATGTGCCTCCGATTCAGCTTAATCTCCTTTCCTTACGGAGATTCTTGCTCAAAAGGTTCTGCAAGGCTAATCGTACGATACCTTGGTTCTATATTTTCCTTTCTTTGTGTCAAGGCATTATCTGGAACCCAACTTACTTGGAAAGCCATTCCGTCCAGGTCGCCGGATCGGAGGCGTCAAGGTCTCTTTTACGAAGATACATTGGTTTCTTCTTTACGCACATTCAAGTGCAACGGTTTCATTGAATCTGTCTGTCACTGAAATGGACGTCGAAGGGTATCCATTGTGGTCTCATTTGGTTCGTTCGTTATGCTTACGATCCAAATAACGACTTACTTTCACAGACTTCTTGTGAGGAGTCTATTAAGTTTCTTCGTTCCAAGCGTTTTCTCAGCCTACCGAAGACACCTTCCGGTATGGTTCTCCTGGTCGACTGGCATCTTAAACATATGCGGGAGCAGGGAAGAGGCGGATATTCGCTATTTGTAACTACGTTAACCAAAGGCTCTTGAAACTCCCATAGCTTAGGGGTCAACTCCTGCTATTGGTTCAACCCAAAATCTTGGTAGTCGAATAGCCTCGTTCCTATCTTCAGGGAAGAGATTTTCTCTTATCTTAGAATTAGGTCTATCTATTCTATTATATATTAATATATATATAGATAACCCATACGTAGACGAAAGTAGCATTCAGGCATCGGTGGAAGCGCTAAGCGAAAAAAGTGAAAAAGCTTTGAAGCCGATCGAACCGAGAGTAGCGGATTAGCGGCTGATCTTCTACCTGATCTATCTACCATATTGATGTATTAGAGAGACCGAGTTACTACGAGGGAAGAAAAGATGAACCAGCTCTATCGATTAAAAAATCCCTGTACCTTTGTGAAAGACATCGCATGGAATAGCTTACACGGAAAGGAGCTTGGTACAAGCTCAGATTAAAAATATAAGTTCCTGAGCTAGAAGGAATGGGATCAGGGGTGGGTAATAGACTGACTGCCAAGGAGCGGAGCAGCTCGACCCTTATATATTATATAAATAATTAAGGCAAGCAAGGTAAACAAACCCCCACGCCTCCTATTTCTTAAGGGGGGGCTTTTCTTTGACGCGCGCATCCGTTTTCTTGCTGGGAGAGGAGTTCAGCTGCTAATAAGTGAAATAAAAGAGCGGACCGCAACAACAACTAGACCTGAGAAAAGAGCAGCTTTCAGGCATCCTCTCATTGAGGAGGTCTTAGATAGAAGATGAGCCGACGGTAGGACTCTCTTAGAGTGTGGGAGTATAACAGTAGCAGCAGTTATGGCCCCATACCCATGAGCATTGGCGTGAGCAGCTAAGCTAAGGTCGGACAGGAAGAATGGGTGGGCTTACAGGCTACCTATTTCCTCAGCCGATAAGAGAATCTGTCTTCAGCACAGATCGAGGCTTGTCGAAGAAAAGTCTCAAGTCCTCTATCGCTGGACTAGACTAGATTTCGAAGATTGAGGAGTGGCAAATCTCAATGGAATTCCAGAACAAACTCCCAAAAGAAGGGTAGTCAAAGACTACCTCTTTCTCCTGGCCTGGCTGGCTCTCCTACCTGGGATCCCAACTATCATCCATATCCGTTTACCCTACCTGCTATCGACAGTCCTTCCACCTGTTACTCACTCTCCGGAGGGAGATGGATGGATCGTGCTTGTGCTATCAAGCCTAAAAATGATTTCGAGCGGTATTCACGGAAATTAAAAAGATTGAATGGTTGTAAACAGATTCGCTAGTTGGGTCAATTGGCACTCTTTCACTAGTGATTGTAAGCTAGGTGCCCTTAAATAAATGACAGGAGGGGAAGAAGCTCTAACGGAAGCATCCAATCAACCGGGAATCCCACCTTTCAGATTCTACATCTGCTACTGCTGGAGTGGAGAATGCCTCTACTACCTGTGCCAGCAAACTTATACTAAAAATAAGAAAAGGCTAGGTGTCCATGCCACCAACCAACTCCTGAAAGAAAAACAAGCCCCGGCAAACCACTAGAAGTTACCCATCGAGTCGAGCAATGATCCAATTGGAGAAGCAAGCTGCTCGGAAACACCCCATTTCCCAAGACGTAACTAGACCAAGAAAAAGCTCCAAAGAAGAAGAAGGACTGATCGCAATCTCAGGTACAATGGCTAGTTGGAAAGCCTTTTCAAGCCAATCTCTTGATTCACATTCATGTGAAACCGTTGCAACCGATCCTGCATACCAATCATCCGCCGCTTACAGTAATGGCACTAAGCCAAGGTTTCTATGGATTCAGTCCTAGTTAGAAGGAAAAAGACATATCTTAGCTTAGGGCAATTCAGTTAGTAGTGTCACCGGTCAATCCTTGGGACACTAGCGAGTCCGTCCTTAAAAGCCCTCAAAATGGGGTCCATGAAGCCTTAGATACTCCAAGCCTCCATCTTTATTGTCCCATAACCTAGACCATGGAAGTATGGTTATAGTCCCATTCCATTAGTGGGATCCATAGCCTACGGGTCTTTCCCAAGCCAGTCAATTAAGAAGGTTTTCGAGGACTACCCTAAGCCTACAAAGAAGTAGGCAGGACTTTCAGTTACAATGTCTAGGTTGGGCAAGCTTGGAGATAGAGGGTTTTCTGGGGGAGATACAGTTTCCAGGTTGGATTTTTTAAATAGGACTAGTTGGGGAGATAGAGGTGGTGAAATCTAACCTTTGCATTGATGTTTGGCAGGGCGGGTCGCTTGAGTGTCAAAACCAAACCCAGCGGTGGTTGTTTTTCCTTGGCTTATCGAACCAGCGTATGCCCATTCCTCCTTTTATGACTCCCAGTAGAGAAAGCCTAAGCCGATGTGGATTGAAAGGAGGGGATGGACATAGATCCTTCCGCCTATCCGGAGTGTAGGAAATAAAGCAATGGTTTTTTTATTTCTTATTTCCCAATCACTGGAAGCAATCTTTACTGGTACAAGGATCTCCTCACAGCAACCTTCACTACGATAGAACCCGACAATGAGTTTACGAAGGCTTCGAGTAGTGCGAGATAGGCTAATCACCAGACTGCTCTGGAATAGGTTAATCGCCGGAGACAAGAACGAGTGAATTGAATCTTGTTTCGCGAGCATGCCTTACTATAATAGGGGGCGCAGAGTTTCTAAGTGAAGGCAAGCGCAACTATCTATTTCATATCCTCCCTGTCAGAAAGTCATCAAGAAGGGAAAGCCGACCAAAAGACTATTCCATAACCTACTCTTGTGGCCGAATCGAGGGGGCTTGGCTTGTACCAGGCTCTAAAATAGTTTTCTTCAAGCGAGCAGTCTTTCTATCTTTTTGGGTTGCATGCCCAAGGCAATGTTTTTTGTGTCAGCCCTGAGATGGATTGGTCTTCGCTATCGTGCCTCTTCCTTGTACCAGTTGATGCAGCGGCAGTGCCTAATATGAGTTTGCTCCTGCCCCAGACAGCTTCGAGGTTCCCATCGATCGATTACAGAGGTTTCAACCACTGAACTTGCTTATGCTCCCTTAGATCCGTAGATAAAGGTAGAGCCCGGACCCGGATGTGCTCGCTTTTCGCTCCTCTCACATTCGTTCGAGCTGCTTCCAAAGGTGAGAAAGCCAGTTTATCTGAGCTAGGACACATGTCCGGAAAAAAATCCGAGGTCTATGATGCCGAACCGACATCCCTGTTTGGAATAGGATTTTCTTGAAAGGGACCGGCTAACCACTCGCTCTCTCAGTCGAGCAAACCTTTAGCTTTCCTTTGACTTGCGGATACTTCCTTGCGAATAAGGACGGACTATAGTGCTACTGCTAGAGGGGACTCTGCTAGGCTTGCTAATTCGATCCTTGTCCGATACGGCAGCTGGATCACCGCCTTTCCAATCAAAGAAAGGACTAGTATAGCAAATCGATCTATTCAATAGCATAGAGAATAGTACGTTTAGAATGACAAGGGCTAGGGCTAAAGCAATGAGGATTGGATTTATATGGATTTGGGTTGTCTCCCGCTACACCTTCACAGCAAGGAAAAAATCTCATCTTCATATCTTAATGGGAACATTCGGTCATAGGCCATTTCCCCTTTCCATCCCATTGAGCATCTTGTTCTCCTTTTCACATGAGAGCCTATTATCTATGATCCCTGATCTTGCCGCTTGAAAAGGGCCTTCTTTAAGGAATAGAGCCAAAATCCAGGTAATAAGATGCATCAAGCCAAGCCTCACAGCACAGGAGAGGTTTAGGAGTAGGAAGATGAGCTTTTTTATAGATGGTCAAAGCGCTCAAACCTGCTTACAGGACGAATTTCTTTGAAAAGGAGATAGTACCAAGTCAAGATACGAAAAGATGTGCTGCACGACTCAGTTGACCACAAGGGGCATAGTCAGGAGGGTGTAAAGGACTGGAGATTGATCACATTATCCTTCTTCCATTAGCTCCTATTACAGGTTTTCCTTTGAGATACAGTCATGACGGGCCACTGCCTTAAATTGTTAGGGTATTTTTTCTATAATGCCCTTCTCACGATCTAGCCCCTTGTCTATATCATGGTCTGTTTTCATATAACCTTACTACTGTATGGCTTGCTAAATAAAGCGCTGTGGGATCAATCATTGCATTTATCCATTCATAACCATCATATACGCTCTTTCAAGAAAAGGGATAGAATGACAGTCTATCAGTCTTACCAGCATGCATACAAAAGGGAGTGTAGTTGCCTATCAGCTGGTTAAACAGATAAGATTTTTATTTATTATATAAGGAATAAGGATCCCATATCGATCGAATGAAGATGGATGGGTTTAGATAGGTTCGTTCCAACCTGCTCTTTTGGACCATGAAAGAAGCAGGATCCAGCGCTGCGCTGTTAAACGACTATAGTTTCTACTTGTTAACGATCAGGTAGCCGCCTAATAGAGTGAGTGACGGATACGGATCCATACTCCCGGCAGGATGTCGAAAGAGCTAGTTAAACGGTGGTTTTGGCCCCCTGCTGCAAAGCTAGGATCCCAAGGATAGGCATTGTTCGCCTTGTGCTTGGACCTGCAAGGAGGAAGAGATAGCACAGTCTTATAGGGGGCCTCGCAATCAGTTGAGGGGAGGGAAAAATAAACCCACTGCACCCCTTGAGTAGGACAAGAGAGGACTCCTTACTCTATCCTTATGGGAATGTCATTGCATGAAGGGACCTTGAGGGTTGGCTTACTCTACGTTCGAAAGAAGTATTACATCAACCATAGATAGGGAGCAAAGTCAGATTGGTGTCATAGCAAGAGTTAGGCCCTTCGTATCCACCAAATTGGTCGTATACGGGGACCTTCTAAATCCAAGGGTTATTTTTGGCCGTGCTAGAGCCAAGGAACTCAACGAAAACAAGCCAGTGATGATTGTGCTTGGAGCAACTACGATCGGTTTATTAATGCCCGCATAAACAATATCAATCACAAAGACGAAAGCAAAGACTTCTTTTTTTCTGTACCAGCAGCCCGGTAACAAAAGAAAGGAGAGAGAGCGAGGCTCGCTTACGTAAGGGGATAGGGGAGAAGGTAGCCCAATAAGCATCTAAGTAAAAAAGAGCGAGAGACTGCCCGTACCATAATACGCTCATTTCTTCTACGTTTTCATACGTTTTAGTGCCTGAGACTAGTATATCATAGTTGGTCTTTGACCGACGAACGTATAGAGTGGGAAAATGGACTAATTAAATTTAGTGGACTAATGAAGCGGTTGGCGCACGGCAAGCTGGCCTATTCTTCTCCGAGGTACTATACATATGGTATAGAAAGAAAGCAATATATGGTAATAAAACCAATTAAGTGTAAGGAGTCAATCAACCCGCCTTGTAGTTCGAGCGGCCCTTCTTGGTCCCAATATGAAGAAGCAGCTGGTTCGTCTGGTTAGGCTTTCAATTGCAAATCCATATATGAATCCATCAGTTCCGATTGCTAATGAAAGGGCTAAACGTACCAATAGCTTCAACCGGGCATTAGATGAATGTGCTATGCGAAAGAACGCAGCTTGAAAAGGCATATCTTTCACAGCTATATTCAAATCTGTGGTCGCTTAGGTCACGAACCGCAAGCAAGACTATTTCGAAGCAAAGAGTTGCCTGTCCACTACGAGATTCGATATAATGTCCAGATAGCTCATCACACCTAAACAAGAGCTGAGGGCAGCTTCAGACTGACTAAGCCGGCATAAGTTCCCAGACTAGAGCCGCACCACACACATATGATGGCCTACCAGCACCATACGCGGCAGCAGAAGGGCAGCAAGATTCGGAAGATAGTAAGCACTTACCGCAGCAGTGGAGAGGACTGTTCGTATAGTAGTAGGTTTGACAACCGGCTCATCAACATGCCATTAAACGCAAAGAAAAAAGCCGTCACGTAAATCCCTTCATTCAGCTCTAAGCGAGAAGTCAGAAAAGACTGACTCATAAGATCAATTGACGATTCTGATGGACGAAAGACTTTGCTTTGTATAGGCGCCACTCATACTTAAAAACATAATAAGTATCTTCCACAAAAGGTGTTCGAAAACCAGAAGCCTGTGGCAGACTTCGCTGATAAACCTCTTCACGATTGCAGAGAGAACACTATTGAAAAATCTCATTGCGATAAATTTACTTTTAAAATAGGAACTCGCCTAGCCTATATGAATGGATTCCGAGATGAACCCTTGAGAAGGAATTTTTTCGTGTCTTAGGGCCTTGAAATAATAGGTTTTTTGCATCAAGAGGCTGTGAGGAAATAAGTCACATAGTTAATAAGGAAGGGGTATGCATCTTATCATCTTATATTCTAGAATAAGAAAGGAAAGAGAAAGGCTGCACATGAATCTGACTGACGAAATGCCTGTGGAATGTCCATCATCGAGAAGAAGTCGATTCGCTGAAGCATAAAAAAAAGAGAAGGAAGAAGAGATCTTATTAGTTTAGTTAACCCTTGGGCCAGCCCTAAGCCCAAAATCAAGAATGCGCTCTTCTCAAGCGAATCCAAATAGGTGTTGGTTTGCGCAATGGAATAAGAAGGGGTTGCGCACGAAGAAAACGATCTTTAGCAGTTGGTTTGAATCGAGCAGACATGATCAATAATTTTAAAAGAGAGGACAAGGGATGCTTGTTCGACCTTCGGGATAAACGCTCTTTGAATGGGTTCTTTGACAGATTGCCTTGCCGTTGCGCCCCTAGCCCCTAATATTACTGGATTTCCAGTTGATGGGGAAGGCTTGGCAAAGAAGCTTGTGTCGGAATCGGAAGAGAAGTGGAAAACTAAGCTGTTCGGGCTTAACCTGAACCTGACCTAGTAGGAGTCAGAATAAGGTTGAGGCTTTAAGACAAGCAACTGACATCTCGGATCTTGCCATTGCCAGGAGCATGGATGCCGAGAATGCCCTCAGTCTATGTCTGTCTATATAGGCTTAAAGGAAAAAGGCAAGTAAGCCGTAAAAATAAAGGCTTTTAAGGACCTTCGACTGCTTATAAATAAGCTAATAACAGATCTTTTGCGTCTTTCGAGATGCGAAGAGAAGTAATAAGGTTATTGGGATAACGAAGATATGACCATATTTAAGATCGATTTTCAACAGACGAGATCGGATAGTAGAATAGAGAGAAGGATTTGCTGCTTTCTTAAAATGATAGAGAGTCAGGAGAGGGTCTATGTTAATAGAGCTCTTTAGATAGGGAGAGGAAAGACGTAACTAGACCGCAGAAAGAATAGAATCTTTTACCGCTACATCAGCTGGAGAAGAAAACTCTGCAAAGGAGATTCCTATCCTTTCTCTAGTTGAAGACTAATCTGGATATTCCCAAAGATGCTTGACTTCGAGTTCTTGGAGTGACAGCTTTGTAAACAAGGGTCCCCCTTACTCTATAACTTTTCAAATTGATCTGAAAGAAGTGACAGAAGAAAGCTACGGGCATATACCCCCGCCCCGGGGGAACAAGTGCCACCTCAACAGCTATATTCTAAATCGTTAAGCCTCGCAACCCTTTCCTTTGTATCGGACCTTTCCCGCTTTCCTTCCTTGGCTAGTTCAAAAAGGCTTTTTCCACTTTGCTTTGTTCATACAATAAGTCATAAAGAAGTTACAATTAAGATTCATAAGACTTCCCGCTCGGAATCGGAATCGGAAGAACTGGCTTTTCAACTGAAAGGAGGTGGAAGCTCTACTAAGACGGAGATGGAAAGGAGGGCACTTAGCTCGGCGTTAGGTAGTTAGGAGCGAAGGTAGTACGAGGCAGAGCCAAGACTAAGAGAGGATGGAACCATCAATACGTCAAGGAGAGAGTTTAACTCTTGCCAGGTGGGTTACTTTGACTTCGGGAATAAGATTGATAGCTTTTTTAATGGGGCGAGGCTAACGGTTCCGATAGAAAGCGATGCCTACTAGACTGGCTCGAATAAGCCTTTAAATAGTCTCATAGCTTCTTCACCTAGCAGAAGCAGAAGTCAGAGACGCAAGGAAAGAAAAAAGCTTGTCCGAGGCAAAGAAAGCCTAAACCTTCACTAGATAGAGTTGGAGTGATGAATCCTGGCCCTCAAACCCGAGCCTTGTAACAATTTTCCGATTGAATTAATAAAATCACGTCCTTTCTGATTCCTCAATATTACATTCTTTTCTTATTCTCATCCAGCCCTTCACTCTCTCTTTGTTTTGCATTCTTATTTTCTTTTCAATAAAGAAAAGAAGCCCAAAATACAAAGGTAAGCTGAGTAAGCAGACAGTACCTATCTCCTGTTCTTGTTAGTTATTGGCGTGTGAGCCCCATTCCTTCGCTTCAAGTCGGTGAAAGACCCTCTGATCGATCCTCTTTTAGACCCTCGTCTTCCCAAAAAAAAGAGCTCCCACTCTCAGGTCAACCCCGAGGTCAGCTATAGTGACTAATTCCCCCGGTCACTAGTAGGTTGTACGTATTGCACTTAGTTCTCTCTTGTTACCATCTTAGACTCCGAGTTCTTCTAACTGATGACAAGTATATCTAACTCTAAAAGACCTCGCAACTTGATTAGGCACCTTGCTTCAGCTGCTTTCCTTATTTCCTTACTAAACTTGCCTCACTGGCTAGATACCTTCCCAATACTTGACTTGAATGTGAAGGGATAAAAAGTACGTACTTGCTGCTTGAGAGCTTTCCCACTTTCAACTGACGCGTAAACTATCTCCCTCCCCTATAGCGAGCTAAACCATTCCTACTCTACTACAGCTACAGTATTAGTTTGTTTGCTGGCACAGGTAGTAGAGGCATTCTCCACTCCAGCAGTAGTATATGTAGAATCTGAAAGTGAAAGGCGGAATTCCCGGGTAATCCTGCAGGCTCCAGCTCGGAGGCTGTATAGGAGACCATGCTAGCCTCTTTGAGGCACTCCTCACTCCTATTCCTGCTACTTCCCTAACTCACAGCAAGCGTTGGTAGTGACATTAAAACCTGAATCAGAAATAATATAAGGTATGAGATGCTACGAATAGAAAGAAAAGAGAGACAAAACAGTCAATGTTGAGTTGAGCCATCGACAACTCTCGTGCAAGCACAAGGAGGAGTAGCCCGATGCTTGTGAGTGACACGGATAAGTGCACTTTTTATTTATATATTATTATCTTATCTAAAGAAAAAGTTAAAAAAAAAGTTCGGCGAATAGACCGATTTGAATCGAAGACTCAACACCGGCGTGGCCTTTCCGGATGTTTTTGATTAATAGGAGAGAGGAGGAGATGAAAAAACTTTCCCTATCACATACTAATAGCACCATAAGTGCAACCAGTCTGCGGAAATTTTGATAGGCTTACTTAATGCTGACCGCAGAGACTTAGACCCTCAAGACCTTCTAAGCCGAGTAAGGTCCGCTGGGGAATGTCGAACCGTTTGGATAGCAAAGGAAGAAGATCAGGAGGATGACGGCTAGGCAGACTACTCGCTGGCAATTAATGACTAGTTCCCGGAACGGTATCAAACCGGGGAAGGCAAGAGCGATTGTCTTCAAAGGAATTCCCCAACTGGAGAAGGATCGTTACTTTGAGTCCTAAAAGCACGGCAATCCTATTTTTTTGACAAAACGACTTGGTCTTTTAGACATCAATGGTTTAGGATAGGTTTCCCGCCCCGCGATAAACTTGGCACCTCATCAATAGGATCCAAACTTGGTGTAGTTTTTTTTCTTGGGGATAGTAGGCTCTGTTCTATCGAGGCAGAAGAAAAAGAGCGAAGTTATTCTCTTAAGGTCAGAATGAAGAGAAAGGAGAAGAGAAAGGAACAGCGCCGTCGTGGCTACAACCTAGCTTGGGAATCTGTCTGAACCAGGGAAAGCAGAGTGAACAGCTTCACATCTTACTGACAAGGTGTGTGCCCAGCTAAAGGAAGATCATCTTTCTTCATTGCTAGGATCAACGGCAAAGATCCCCCTAAAATATGATTTAGGGCTCGAGCCTCGGGGTCTTGGAACTGATTGAAAAAGGGAACTTTGTTACAACTTCACCTACCACCAACCCAATCCTACCTAAAAAACAAGGTAGATTTCGAGGACGTGATCTAGCTTGTTTTCCTGCCAAGAGGCCTGCTTGGTTCCCGGTTTCCCGTTCTCTTTTTGTTGTCTAAGGCTAAGGCGAATTCTATGGTCATTTTTTCCCTATAATGGAGCTCTAGTTACTATCATACCATCGAAATAGACAAGAGTTTTGGTATATCTTCAATCAAGTATAAATGTTTTCTATAAAGTAAAAGAAAGAAGTACCCCTCCCCGAAGGTCAAAATCATGCTTTTCAAATGCAAGGCAAATAGTTAGTATCCGGGCTTGCACCCCCTAGAATTCTTTATCTCACTCGGTACCTTGCTTGACTTGAGGGCACGGCACTTACTTGCTAGTAAAAGTATTCATATCATAAGAAATCACTATTATAAATGTCTCCTTATGGTTGAGGTGGGAGTCCGTCTTTATAACCCAATAACATAACCCTCTCCCCTTTGTGGGGGTTAGGCCTATTCGAAAGAATAAGTTCTTTCACAGGTATGGCAGAGTAGGAGGGGTAGGCCATGGGCTTTGCTTAACGAATTAATTTTAGTTTCTTTCCTTTTCCCCTGTAGATTGGTTGGAGCAGGAACTCAGAGTAAGATTGCTATCTAATAAGGGGGAACTCTATTTTAGAAAGAGCAAACTTCATTCATTGAACGCAAGTAAGCGATAGGCGATGTGGCATACCGTTTGGCTTGGCACTACCTCCAGCGTTCTCCAGAGTTCACAACGTATTCCACGTATCCATGCTGAGGAAATACGTACCGTCGCCAGAGCATATCTGGTTGATAGAGGATGTGGTTGTAGATACGAATTTAACTTATAAAGAACGCCCGGAGAAGATTGTTGACAGAAAGGATCAGGTACTCAGGACGCGCACAATTCCATACGTCAAAGTTCAGTGGAGGAATCATTCCGAGCGCGAAGCTACATGGGAAGACGAGGAGAAGATGCGGGAGGAGCACCCTCACCTTTTCGACACGCCAGGTAAGAGTTTTGTCCTCAAAACTCACACTTAATGATTTGAATCGATGTGGATATAGTCTCGCACCTTTCTTTCGGTTTTCCAAGTATCTCTCCCTCGGTATGGTCGTTCCCTTGGACCCTAACATAAAGGGTCGTGTGCCATCCTAAGACTCAATCCCCTCTGTACACCAAACGCTCTGGGCACTTCTCGTATGAGGGGCTATGGTTGGTTTATACATATGTTAGCTGCACTACCTAATCAAGGGAGGGTGTGAACTTCCTTGACATAGATATGAGAATTGCGTTATGAATTCTTCAAAGGGCCGGTGGGGCTAATCGATAAGCAACATCTCCTACTCTGCTTTAGAATTCCAAATGGGCCGAAGAAAGGAAAACGAAACCTGACTTTAATTCCAAGTCTCATTAATTCCTTTGAACGCTAAACTTTAGATAATACTTGCTTCGAACTCTAAACTACGCGTACGCACAAGGGCACGGTCCGACTGTCTACTCTGAGCTGCCCGAAAGCCATTCGCAAACAATCTTGACCTATCCTACTATTGCTGTATCCATTTCGGACTCAGATCGATCTCTCTCTCATGTTATCACCACAACTGGGTCTACCCGGTCGTATATAGCTGCGTAAGGCACTTTCTGATTACTCGCCTGATAGCGGTCATTATATGCAACTCTGCCACAAGCGATAGTCTCTGTCTGATTCTGCCGACACGGGCGCTCCGTGCCTCTTTACTATCTCATCGATGCACGCACATCTCGGCGAGTTTCGCGAAAGTAGTGCGGGTCTGGTTTTGAATGAGAGGAAAAGCGTTGATTTGGTCTCTCTATTTACAATGCCCAAACAAATAGGATCGTACCCCTTCACCGTACGGGGTGAACCTGAAACGAAAACCGTCGCTAGGTGCTCTTATTTCCACATAGGATAGGCAAGTGTGGTAATAACCCAGTAGGCCTCTGGTGCGGGGTCTTAACTTATTGGCATACTAAACGATCGGCCACTACGGTGCCGAAGGTTCGGAGGACTCCTCCACGAATGGCCTATCGTATCACTGCTGCTAGTCAGTCTGGTCCATTCTACTATCGCCTCTGTCTTCTTGGGGGTCTACGGCAATTAATTCAATTTTTAGATACAACACGTCCCATGAACGGGACTCCCTCGAGTCGAAATTCGCATTTGCTAAACTAACACAGAATCCTCCCTGTCTCCAGGTTTCTAAGACCCCACTCAACAAATTTCGCTCGTCGCCAAATCAAGAGGGTACACTAGATCGTCATCTATAAAGATTACCAGGCGTGTAGCCAAAAGGGCTTGGACACCTAATCCATAAGGTCCACGAAAGACTGGGCGTTGGTCTGATCATATGACACCACTATGAACTCGAAATAACATTACACATTTCGGAAGGTCGACTTTTGCACATCACTCTACTTGAACCTAGACTGATAGTGACCCGAACAGAAGTCGCTCCTGGAAATATCGGGCTCCTTACGACTGATTGAATAAGTCATCTATTCTAAATAGCAGTTACATGTCCTTAATAGTAGCTTCATTCAATCATCGGTACATATCATATACCGGTCCCAAACATTTATTCTTATGCTTAAGTAAGATAATTTCCCAGTTAGTATCAGATGATCGGTCTCTAGTACTCGTTCAATGCACTTGCTATATCTTTCCATAGGGGGTCTTAGAAGTGGGTCCCGCTCTCGGAATCGGAACCAAAACGATAGCAAACTCTACTACTCACTCAAGAGGCATCGGTCATTACTCCGGGAACATATCTGGGAATCCTTATTGATATAAGCATATTATAGTGCTCGAGTTTCCACCGTAAGATCGCGCACTGAAGTTAGAAATCCTTGTCATCCTTTCCTCAATGAGTAGCCCTGAGTGTCCATAAGGCACGAGGCAATTACAATCTAGCGCCTTAGAGATTCAACTTAGACTGTCTAGAACTACGGAAGTCAACTCTCCCTTCTTATGTATGGCATTCCACTAGTGCATTGAGAGCTAAACGTCTCTAGGGCAATGCCAAAGTCTGTTCTTTCTACATTATGGAAATTGGCTAGGCGTTGCTTGCCCCTGGGTCTAATTGGGCCTAACGCACAAATCTCGCTAACTAAGACTTCATCCCCCAACAAGGGTGTCAACACGTGGTTCCTACTCAAAGACTCCATTTTAAATGTAATCTATCCCGTTTAACACAGGCGACGGGCATAAAAAAAAGGGGTGTTCGCCCCCGAGTCAGATATAGAATCGAAAATCATGCTTTGAATTCTTTCTCCCATGCCTTTCTTCTAACTTAACTAGAAATTGCGTAAGGTAAGAGAAGAAAGAGCAAGTCAAGTCAAATAGTACGCCCGGTTCACCAGCTTCTACCACTGCAGGTCTAGCGCCATAGTAAGGCTTTGATCCGAACCGCTAGCTATATGCTTAACACATGCAAGTCGAACGAAGTTTTCTTTGCTTTCTCTTTCTTAGTCTTTCTGATATCTTTGGTCTTTTTCCCATGCTTTCTGTTGGTCAACAACCAACCACAACTCAATAGAATGAATTCGTCAAGACTCCTACATGAAGGGACTCTCTTTCTGTCCGGAGGGAATCATTTGTTGTCAATCAATCATGCCTCAACTGGATAAATTCACTTATTTCACACAATTTTTCTGGTCATGCCTTTTCCTCTTTACTTTCTATATTCCCATATGCAATGATGGAGATGGAGTACTTGGGATCAGCAGAATTCTAAAACTACGGAACCAACTGGTTTCAAACCGGGGGAAGAAAATCCGGAGCAACGACCCCAACAGTTTGGAAGATATCTTGAGAAAAGGTTTTAGCACCGGTGTATCCTATATGTACTCTAGTTTATTCGAAGTATCCCAATGGTGTAACGCCGTCGACTTATTGGGAAAAAGGAGGAAAATAACTTTTCTCTCTTGTTTCGGAGAAATAAGTTGCTTACGAGGAATGGAAAGAAACATCTTATATTTGATCTCGAAGTCCTTATATGGCGCTTCTTCTTCAAATCCTGGATGGAGGATCACTTGTAGGAATGACATAATGCTAATCCATGTTCCACACGGCCAAGGAATAATAAAAAAATAAATAATAAAGGTATTGCTTATATTAGAATAGTTGCTCGTTCGTTCATAAATTCACTCGACCACTTTTTAGTCTTGCTACACGACACGAGTCTAGGGTGAAGTTGAAGCAGACACGGTCAAGTAAAGTCGACTTCACAAGTGATTCAACATACCATATATATGGATGGAAATTAAAAAGGAGAGAAGGGTCTTATTATAACCAGGTGGCTCCCGCAAGGTAACGACTTAAAACTAAAACAAAGAACGTTCTTCTTCCGATCCAAGGCATGAGTCAAATAAAATGCTGTATGTATTGCAAGACCCGTCGATAAGCTAAGGCTACGACATGAAGGAAGGCCAGAAGAACTAAAGAACCACGCCCACCAGAGCTAAAGGAGACCGAAGGGACTTGCGGGAGGTGAAGGTCGCTGGCTTGCCCGTGGGCCGTGGTATCTGACGGGACATTGGCCTCCCTCCCTTCACCTACGGCTCGCTGTACGTTCCTTTAGCTATAGGCGTGTCCAATCCGAGAATAGTCCGTTCCACATAGTGCAAGGAAGCTCGGTGGGGTTTCATACGAGGGTCCTGCGTACTGTGCCATCGTCCAACCAGTACAGTACGGCCATTTCAAATCGCCCCGCGAAGACGGACGTTCAGAAATAAAGGTTATCGAGAGTATCAATCGCTCTTTTTAGTGGGGAGGAATAGTGCAGGAAGGGAGCGAGACCAAGCCGAGCCACTAGGAGAGTAAGCCCTTCCCACGTGTCAAGTTGAATACATGAATGCAGCCTCCGCCAGAGAGATCAACCTGCGCCTTAGCACAAGCACTAAGTCAGCCTAACAATAAGAAAGGAAGGAAAGGCCTTTGATTTTAGGCCGCTATATACACGTAAGGGTTTTTTTCAGAACGTACTAATCCGCGACCAGCAAGTTTTCCGAAACCGAACTGAATAGAATTGTTACTTTCAAAAAATGCTTGCTGAAAATCAAAGAAAGAAGGTCCATTTTCCCACGTAGTTCGTCGGTCAAACCAACGATTCTCTTCTCAAAGTAATAGAGAGATCTTTTTCTAGTTAGACTTCTATCAATGCAATGAAAGAACCATCCCTTCCTATTTCTTTGTCCTGTCAGATAGAAAGAGAATAAGACCAAAAAGAGCCCTTCTTTACCACTTTAGGGGGTGGGGGTGAAGGGGGGGGTTTACATACAACCGAGGCAAAGTGGTTTATGATTGAATCTCAGAGGCATTCTTATCATTTGGTAGATCCAAGTCCATGGCCTATTTCGGGTTCACTCGGAGCTTTGGCAACCACCGTAGGAGGTGTGATGTACATGCACTCATTTCAAGGGGGTGCAACACTTCTCAGTTTGGGCCTAATCTTTATCCTATATACCATGTTTGTATGGTGGCGCGATGTTCTACGTGAATCCACGTTGGAAGGACATCATACCAAAGTCGTACAATTAGGACCTCGATATGGTTCTATTCCGTTCATCGTATCGGAGGTTATGTTCCTTTTTGCTTTTTTTCGGGCTTCTTCTCATTCTTCTTTGGCACCTACGGTAGAGATCGGAGGTATTTGGCCCCCAAAAGGGATTGGGGTTTTAGATCCTCGGGAAATCCCTTTTCTTAATACCCCTATTCTCCTTTCATCCGGAGCAGCCGTAACTTGGGCTCATCATGCTATACTCGCGGGGAAGGAAAAACGAGCAGTTTACGCTTTAGTAGCTACCGTTTCACTGGCTCTAGTATTCACTGGCTTTCAAGGAATGGAATATTATCAAGCACCCTTCACTATTTCGGATAGTATTTATGGTTCTACCTTTTTCTTAGCAACTGGCTTTCATGGTTTTCATGTGATTATAGGTACTCTTTTCTTGATCATATGTGGTATTCGCCAATATCTTGGTCATCTGACCAAGGAGCATCACGTTGGCTTTGAAGCAGCTGCATGGTACTGGCATTTTGTAGACGTGGTTCGGTTATTCCCATTTGTCTCTATCTATTGGTGGGGAGGTATATGAAGGAACGAAAGAGTGGATTGAGGAATGAAAGCTCGAAGACAAAGAGAACCGGGCTTTTCCAAAGAATTACTGCAGCTTTCCCACTCCCTTTGATTTTAATATACAAAAAAGTCTCTTCCACTATCCTACCAAATCTCTCTTTATTATGGCACATAAATGAAGGGATCGAAGAGATTATTTCAGATTATGTTCACCAAGAAATGACCCGAAATTGGATCTTGGTCTATTTGAGATTTTTCTTTTTAATCGTAATCAAAGATGTTTTCTTGTCTCTCGTTTCTTTTCTGAACAAATCGAAGAACCTAATGGATCGAACTCATTGGATTGGTATCTGGATTTGATGAGGGTTGAAATAAAAGTTGGTTCAAATATATATATAATACCGGACTAGTGAAGGTTGCCATTAGTCGGGAATGAGCGAGAAGAGAAGGCTTCAAGCCCTAGAAGTCAAAGTCGGCTAATCCGCTTTTAAAGTCAATAGAGAGAGCAAGAAGCTGTCCAGAGCAGAGTTAGGGCAAGGCGAGGTTAGTCCAGTTACAGGTTACAGGTAAGCTCATGAATGCCTTATTATATAGATTATAGGGAAGACCTCTTTCAAGCTTTCAAGTGAGTTCAGTTAGCTGAGGGGAATGCTCTAAGTAACCTGTCCTGCCAGTCGACAGGGGGGTTCCCCCCGAACCCCCTCTTTATTATTGTTAGGCTGACTTAAGAGAAGGTTAAAGACTAACAAAGACAGGAAAGGCGGAAAAAGAGATCGGGATGTGAGATTCCTAATTCAAATGAAAGGGATGACCAGAGATATATGCTCACAAGGTGCTTTGCCTGTAATCGATGGCAGAAAGACTAACTCTTCCCCTTCTCTTAGCCCAATCCGTTAGACAAGGGTGCGGTTTTCCTTCTCCGCTTTAAGGCACTCGTTCCTCGCTTTTGCCACAAATGGCACCTACATCTTGTAGGCAGGTTCTCATCTTTTTTTTGGGCCTGCTTGCTCTCACCCGATAAAGCGCGATACGCGGAACCAAGATCGATATAAGATATTGGACGGTCTTAGGGGCCCACGTAGCCCATGCCGGCCTTGCTTGAAAGTCCCACTTATCTTTCATCCATCAACCTTTTTTCCTGACTTTTAGCGGTAGTCAGCTGTCCTTGGAACTATCGCTCATGACTGGATCTTTATCCATACCGAATCAAAAAATGGATTTATGATCCGATCCAATCGAGAACTTCTCCCAATCAACGAGGATGACGCTTCTAGGCAAGATGCCACCGATGACTACCACTGCAGGAGCAAGTCTGAGTGAAAGAACTAAACTAGTGTCAGACTTTATTAGAGAGGGAGGCAACTGAAGCTAGTCGGGTTTAGGTCTTATATTTGCTTGCCTGAATCTATCAACAGGGCTTTCATAGGGAGGTTTTTCTTCAAGTTATCAAGTGATAGTGGAATTACCAACAAAATACCAGACTCTCTGGACTGGCTTTCTCCAACCAAGATAGGGTTTTGTCCATTCCGCTAGGACAGGTCTAAATGCGCTGGATTGATGCACCGGTAGGGAGGACCAAATGCCTAGCCGTCGGGGGTTCTTCCATCATATCAATCAAGCTCAGTCTCCCAACAGCAACAACCAATCCGGGCGGGCGGAATGGCGCCTATACTCGGTCAATGGAGTCAACTGCTGGGACTGGCATTGGATTCGGCCGCCAGTTATTTTGCTATTGGTGGCACATGGTCGTCCCCCTTTATATGGAACTGGTCAGAGAACGAATAGACGCGGGATCGATCTATAGGCTCCGAATATCCTGTTTTGGATCTCTCTAACGGGACTGGAACGGGCGAAGCCATTGGATTGATTGGGCGAGTTAGCCCAACAGGAATGTGGTCGTCTAGATCGTACCTGCGGAAAGATTAGGTGGACCCCTATACATTCATTGATTAGACCGAAACCAATCGAAGCCATGCGATCGATCGAGCTACCCGCATTTTAGTTTTGCTTTATCAAGCAGGGGCTTAGCCGCTTCTTTCTCTTTCTTATATTTATGGCAGCATTGGAAAAAAAAGAGACAAAACGTCGAATGGCTAAAAAGCCCTATTTATGTATGTGGAAAGTCTATACTTAAAACACCGACTCAATTGGAAGCTGAATCCTCACAGGGTTCGAAAGCTTCGAAACCCCTTTTACTACACCACACCTGCTACCCACTTTCTTTGTTATTGGTTCAAAATAGCCTAAACATTCCTTTTCTTATTCTTACTCTGCTTAATCCTATGGCTGCTCTTTAATATGTTCTAAAACCGCCAACCCTTGTTCTTACTTATTCATCGGCGGAGGATAGAGCTTTTATTTATTGTTCTGCTTTCCTATGATATGGATTTGGTTGATTCTCCTGTGGTATCGACTGCCTTTGTTCGGCTGAGACTTCCGCGTCTGCGGATTCTCTAGTAGCTGCTCTAGCGTCTGCTTCGTCGGGTGCTGAATCGGATGCTTTATCTGCGCGGTTTGAAACTCTTTGGAAAAGAAAATGCTTTGCCCAGGAATTCTAGGTTGAAAGCCCTCTCTGACCAAAACCAGGAACGAAAGTCTTGATCCTAGGCTTTGGAATCAATCAAAAGAGCCCGAGCCGAGTAAGGATACAACGCATAAGTATAAGCTGCTACAGCATCAGGCAGGGCAAAGGTACTTTCCAGACCTTAATCTACAAAAGATAGAACCTAAATAAGAAGCCAGGGAGGCCTTATGGTAGAAAAAAGGTATGCAGGGGTTCTGGGTCTATTATAACCAGAAGGGGGGAGAACGGATTTTGGGACGTGTCTGTCCCTATTGATTGGGCTGGTGAAATGTACGACCTCCAACTGAACCTAGCCCAAAAGAGTGTCAGCGAGGGATTAAAAACCTAGTTGATCACTTATTAAGTAAGTATAAAATCTTATTATTTTTTTATTCCCAACATGCAGAAGTACAAAACCAATTAACATAGAAACTAGAGTGAGTTGGATGGAACCTGATGATCTTCGAGGCCGAAGGGAGCTAGAGTTGAAGCTGGCGCGGGAACAGTAGGAGCTCCAGCTCGCTGAATAAGCCACCACAATATAGGAAAAAGAATAAGCAACAGGATAAGGATGTGTCTCAGGTGCGGAGACCAGTTTAGAAGGTGAACCAGCAGAGTCAGATGCAACCGGGCATGAAGCAGCAAGTGCTGTAGATATCTGGTAGAACTTATTCTCGGATATCTTTGGTTAAGTGAGGTGGCGCAACAAGCCGAACCACATGGGTCGAGTACAAAGCAACCAAATATCCGGACTTCGGAGTCGGAATCAGAATTAATAAATAAGAGGTTTTTGTTCGCTCCGCAGGCACGAACTAGTCGAGATGTATGTGGTGCCCTTTCTTTCATTCACATTGGTGAGGTTGCTTGATTGTAGGGGCAGGGGAAGCTGTAGCTTATGGCTTTGGTCTTCTTAATTAAGTAAGTTTCTTTCTTCTTTCTTCCGTCTAGGGAAAGCCAGCCCTTTTCCACTATACGAAAGGAACGAAAGCTTAAGAAGAGCTGCTGTGGTAAGGAATTGGATTGAGAAGCTCCGCCCAGTAGTGCTCTACAGTAGTGCCTTGCGGGGTCGGAGATCATAAAAAAAGAAAGACTCCAATGCTTTTCTGGTCTTTAATGAATTGTAGATAGGAAACCTAAATGCCACAGCTGACTCATAAGAAAGTAATGGGATAAACCTCGTCAACGAGTTGCTCGTGAAAAGGCAAGAGGCCTGTTTTCCGGGGAGTTCCTGCATAAGCTTGCTGCTATATCCTGACACAGCACATTTAAGTAAAGCGCAGTGAACAAGAAACCAGATTTCCGGACAAGCCTGTCACCACTTCTCTCAAAAGCTACTAAAAGGCCCATTCTTCTACGTATAGATAGGGAAGTCGGTGAAAACTAAATAGGAAGCCGATAAATATCCTCGATCATTCACTCAACAAGCACCACCACGACCACGTTCGACCAGTCGATTGCATTACCTTTTAAAAGTGGACTATTCTTTTTAGACATAAAATATTCTCTGACTAAGAAAGAGAGAATAAAGGGTAGTCTGGCCTTAGAAGCTTTAGAGGAGAGTTCCCATCAAGATTAGGAGTCGGCATTCTGTTGATCATATAGGTGGCTGTTAGAACAGCCTCATCCCAATAGATCTTAGGAACCTTCATCCCTATCATGCATGATGGAACAAGTGACCTCTAAGAGATGCCTGCGCCCCCATTTGCCACAATGAGTGCAACGGAGCTTCTCTCTATCTGCAGAAGACATGGGGTCCCGGTCTGGCCCTTACCAGAACTCTGGTTCCCTCTGTACGGTCTAGAATCAGCTACCAGTGCGGACCTCTCTGAAATATTAGAACCCACCACTCATAGCACGACGACTTGCTTCACCCCCTCATGTAAACAGATTCCAAGGAAGGTCAAGTATCCTTCCCTAGTTTGAACCTGCACGCTCTGAAGCTCATACTCAGATCGAAGCCCGGCCAGATACTCGAAGATTCTCCGCTACGAATTATCTTTCCTAATACCTTCCTTCTACTGTGGTCGCTAAGGGCTGATAGTGATCTAATTCCTCCCACTTTTTCAGAGCCGCGTAGTACTCTTCCATGGGCATCTCCCCTTGCTGCATGGTGGAAATCTCCCGATGCAGTTGGTAATTTCGTGCCAAAGAATTTCTCTGAGAATACATCTCTTGGACTGTATCCCATATCTCCTTTGCTGTCCTCAAGAACACCCCTCGCTACGCTAATTGTGGGCTGCATCGAATGAAGAAGCCAAGACATAACCGTCAGATTGTTACTTTCCCAATCCTCATGGGATGGATCATCTGCAGGCGGCTCCTTCTTAGAACCGGTAATATACCAAGACTTCCTTCTGCTCCCTATGAACATCCTTGCCGGCTGAGACCAGGCTAAGTACTTTCTTCCATCCAACTTCACAGTTGTTATCATAAAACTGGGGTGGTCACTCTGCCTGCTTCCCTAGGGTGTGATCGGCTTCTGTAGCAGCTTATGATTCAACTCTAAGACAAGGTGCTACTCTTTTATCACTGGAAAGTCTTCAACTAGAGCGTACAACCTTTGAGGATTTCCTGCTTGCTTTTCCACTTCAATCGTGCAAATCAAAGACCGGGCTAATTGCCCTAAGGCAAAGAACTGATGCCACTTGTCCTTAACAGAACAGAGAACTGTAATGTCTTTACATATATATAGGAAGTTAGGAAGTTAAAGTCTAACCTTTTTATTTCAAGTCTTTCTGCCTTCCTTTTGGAGGTAGGAGTCTAACCAGCAGTTCCCTCATTCCCCATCTCAAAAGAGTTAAAATAAATCTCCTGCAGTGAGAAAGCTACTCTTAAGATCGATATAGCAGGAGGTCAATCAGTGGGCCTTTCTCCCTTTAAAGCACTATTTAGAGCTGGAAAGGCCAATCTATCAGTCAAGGAAAGAATGCAGTATCGAATAAGCCGGCAAGAGAAGTCTCTCTTCAGCCGATATGCGCCAATAAAAGATGTATATGAGATGGGCGACATCATTCGTCATGGTTCCTGGGCAGGTTAGAGCACAACACACTAATAGGGGTTGTTGCTGAAGCCGAGGAACTGAACCAATTACTTTCTTTAAAGGCTGGCATCCCGGACTGATAAAGGATCAACTAGGAAGACTGGGCAGAAAAAGATCTTATTACCCGCAGTAGCGACAATCAGGAACACTACTTCTATAAGATGATTATCGCCATTTTCCTTACAATA